>APFE031430402.1:64023-96979 GCA_000404065.3 Pinus taeda | reverse complement strand
ACATATATATATATATATATATATATGCCTAGAACTATTCATAGAGTTTTCGGTGCTTCTTCCTTTGCTAAAGACTACTTGGTTGAAATCAATGGTCCTTTTATAGATTTGTTATACTTTTTAGGTTTCAAATTCATAGGGACACTTGTATTTGCAGGCTTGGTAGTGTTTGTAGATGATTTTCATGGGATCGTGCCTATTAAAAGCTTCCTCCAAAAAATAGAAATTTGCTAGAATGTCAACTTTAACATACACTTCTTTGACGTCTTTGAAGTGATAAGATCCTATACAAAATTACATTGGAAACCATGTATATTTCTTGTCTTAGGCTAGAGCAACTCCCACTTCATGTACTAGCATTTGGTAAGTTTTTTCCTATAGCACGAATTTGTGAGGTACAAATATGGGAGTAAAAATAGGATGTTTCATTATGCCTTATACGCTAATATAAGTTTCATGCTCCAGCACATACCAATCACCCATTTTTCGAACTACTTTAATTTTCTTGTCCATTATGCAAGATGTTGGGACACAAAACAACAACTCATACAAACATATAAGAATATTTTCATATATTTTGAGATGGTGGATGCATTATTTGTGGTCTCGTAAGTCTTGGAAATATATGCATACTAGTGGATTTATCAACTACCATTTCCATACTATTTTAGGAAAAATTGGCGCTACACACACATCGAATAGATAGGTTGGCATATGAAATTGTGGGTGTTTTTGTGTTGACACCCACTTTGTAGATTATATTTCTTCCCCCAAGGTTATAAAAACAATATTTCCCAATTAAAAATGTTCCCTATGGTGGTGATTAGATGCATCAAAGGACCCACATTGCTCTAAAATTTTTGGAATCTATTTCTACATAGAGATAACAAAGTAGAACTAGCAGATAATGGTAAAGAGTCCTCAAATGTCTACTAGGGTATGAACTAAATCACTTGGATTTGAAATGATTTCCTAGAATCCACCATTTTTTCATCAATTCCCTAAGGTCCAAGGGATAAGAGAACATCCAATTTTTCATAAGTTATATTTCCTCATTAGGAATTTTGAAGTGTACTTAGAGAGAGAATAGGTTGAATGTAGATAGACATTTTCCATTAGAATCTATGGTAATTACGCGCTTTGCATCTTCCTGCTTAACGATCTAGTTAATCTTTTCTTAACATGGAAACACTACTAGGTGGGTCACTATATTGCGTAACCATGTGCACATGATTAACTAATAAATGTCTAGGTCTGGATCATTAAGTCACAAGCTAGGGTATGTTTCATTCTTGAACATCTAATATATCTCACCCCATTAGAATGATATCTCTTTATCTATTATGGATTAAATGTCATTAAATATGGTCCCTAGTTCATTAGTCGATACTTCCTCTCCCTTCCTATCTAAAGGAATATCAATGATAGGATCTCTATCACTTATTCTCTTATAGGTGACGATAATAGCTTGTGTAATAAACCCATAGTAACAATAGAGCATCTTAAAGTAGTAGAAAACAAAATAGTTAAAAAAGGAAGGTGTTGTTATTGGCACAAGGGGGGAAAATTTAGATATATTTAACCAAAGCATCTAATAGACTTCACCAATTTATATCCTAGAGCAGGGTCCATGTAACAAATAGTATCATTATTTACTAGGCCTGAAGTACCGTAGCCCTGGTTCTACTTCCTCTTCTCTACTACAAGAGATTTGGAGGAGTAATTTGATAGTAAGGATACAAAATGAACCATGGCACACTGAGGTTTGTAGGTGATTGAGGCCCCAATTCACCATAACTAATATGGCTCTAGTTCAAGGTATTTGTGGATCCCATGGGGATTGAACTATTAATGATTGAACACCCACAAAAGTTTCCCAAAGTATCATGTATAACTTATTGCCCAAAGTAATAATAACAGTGTGATGCATAGACTCATACATAGCATGACGCTTCCACAAGTATGGTTGGCCTAATAATAAATCATAAACTTCAAGAGGAGAAAAACGACATAGTACCTCATCTTTGAAGGGATTGATGTTATAGGGAAGGTGACATTGTTGGCTGATGTGGAGATCTCATCCTTAGTGAAGCCACCCGATGGTGTATGGTTGTGGATGTGGTGTGGTCAGTAGGCCCAACCGCTTCACAAACTATACTGAAGTGAGCTTATTTTGGCTCCCTTTGTTGACAATGAACTGCAACGAATAACCCTTCACCCACATCTGTGAGTGGAAGATACGCTACCCCTCCTATGGATCTTCGGGTGCAATCTTATGGATCTTGGTGGTGACAACAGTGTCGTTAAGCTTTGCATCAATAATATGTTTCCTGTTGTAATTCCCCTTTATGGGTTATGACTCGGAGTTGGAACATGAATTTTAATTTGAAGCCTTAAATTTGGCCACCAATGAATTGGCTCGACAATCACTTGTGTTGTGATTGGGACTCGTATGGAGATCAAACCACTTTCCTGTGTTCTCCTTTATTTTCGTGGTGTTGTTTTGATTCGGACTTATGCAGGAATGTAACAAAATACAGAAATAACCATATACACAAAGATGTAGAAAAAATAAAACTTCATTTTATTAATATCAAAGAATTGAAATATGCTTACATACAGAAATAAAAATAAACTAGCTCAAACGATGGTAGCTTATCTCTAAGAAGAGATGTGGTGGCTACATGCCTTTGAACTATGTTACAATTAGGCTCAAAGGCCTATTTATTATTGAGAAACAATGGAAAACCTTAAACATCCAAAAACCTAACCCTAGGAGATGAAGCGCCAAAATTGTGGACCCCGCTGGGGTAAATCGGTACATCAACTTCCCGAGGTTGTAACTTTGGCATACGATCTCCATTTGGCTATCATAATACCTCATTTCAAATATCTCTAAGAGGAGACAGAAAACAAACTAAAAAGCCAATTTGGGCATTTTTAAGTCTCTTTGTTTTCCCTAAAAACATCTTTTAGTCCCTCAAAATGGCTTCGAAAGTTTAGGACCCGAAAAATTGCCAAAAATAGTAAGTTGTGCTACAATTAAAGAAACCAAAAAGAAACAATAGTGGGGATCCAAGTGGAATATGAGGGTGGCCACCAATATCCACATGGATCATTCCTTCCCCCTTAGGAAGCAATGGTCCCCATTACGTCGAGTTCCTCCATGAGATGGGGAAACTTCTACTGAACTTGATCCTTGGTGAGCCACTTGCCTTGGTGCAAGAACTGGCCAACTTTGACAACTTTATATAGTTGGATCTTCTATTGGCTAGTTTTCTTGATCTGTATGTCCATGGTCCAATCAGGTGTGGCTGGTTTCATGCAGTCTGGGTTTAACTTTGTTGGTGTGAGTTGTTCTGCAATGTCTGATGTGTCCAGTAATAGTGGAAAGTATGGTTGAAGGCGGTCCACATTGAACGTTGGATGCAGGCCAAGGAATGGTGGAATGTTGAGCTCGAAAGCATTGTCCCCTATAGCCTTATTGATGGTGTAAGGCCCATATCGAAGTGGGTGAAGCTTTTAGTGGGGCCCAACGAGGTGCTCCTTCTGAAAATGTAATCAAACTTTGTCACCCACCGGAAACTTGTGTGGCATTCGATGTTGATCATGATGCCGCTTGTACTTAGAATTGGCTCTATCCAATATGTCATGGACCTATTGTCGGATGTGTTGAATGCACTAAATGAAGTTGTTAGCCCTGCTAGCTTCGGATTGGACATGAGTCGAATATGCCTAAGTAGCTGCAAATGGTATGGTCACATTAATGGGACATAGTGGTTGGAATCTGAACCCCACCTAAAAGGGGTTTTGGTTAGTTGAGCCATGGAGAGCTCTGTTGTAGCTATGCTAGACATAGGGGAGGCCTTCATCCCATGTGCGTGGATGCATCGAGTTGTACATACGCAGAATGTGTACGATGATCTTGTTGACGACCTTTGTTTAGCCATCAGTTTGGGGGTGGAAATTTGTGGACTTAGTGAGCTTGGTATCCAACATCAACCAAAGACTTTACCCAAATGTAATTAGGAACTTGTTGTCCCAATCTGAGATAATGGATTATGGGATCCCAAAATGCACCCACACTCATTCAAAGAAGAGTTTAGCAATGGCTTTTGTTGTGATATTATTCTTGCAGGCTGCCAGAATGGCTAGCTTGGAGAATCTGTCAACGACCATGAAAATGCAATCGTTGCCATGCTTAGTAGAACGAAGACCCGACAGGTAACCCATGGAGATGGATTCCCAAGGTCGACTAGGAGTAGGCAGATTAGTATATAGTCCTTGCTTCTTGATGGTTGGTTTGGAAATGGCGCAGGGAATGTAGGATATAATGTGCTTCCCAACATCCCGTCGAAGGTTCAGCCAATAAAAATACTTTTGCAGCACTGCCACTATTTTCTCTACCCTAAAATGTCCAACGACAGAACTGTAGTGCACCTCCCAAATCATCTTGGCACACTTGCTTGAAGGAACACAAATGTGTCCCAGGTGGCATAATGTGCATCCTAGGGGTAAAAATTTGGAACTTACTTACCTTCTAGGAGTGTCTAGTATGTGTTGTCAAATTTTGGATCGCTCTTGTAAAGATGCAGCCACCCCGCAGTCTCATGCCCACAAGAGTCGGACACAATGGTCAGTGCCATGACTGGTGGTCGACTGAGGTAGTCTAAAACATTGTTGGTGTTGTCCTTCTTGTACTTAATGTTCAAATGGAGTTGTCGTAGGTATGTAGACCATTTTTTATGGCGATCGTTCTACAACTTCCCTTGTGTCTGTATGAACTGCATGGGTCGATGGTCTGTGTGCACTATGGATGACCATTTCCTTCCCCAGAATATAATTCTTCCATTGTCAGAAGGCCTGCACAATGGAATACATTTCTTTGTCATAGGTGGGATACTTTCAGACTGTGTCTAAAAGTGTCTCACTATGATATGCCATTGGATTCTCCTGCTGAGTAAGAACTGCACTAATAGCATATTGGAAGGCATTTGTTTCTATCTCAAATGGTTGTTGCGGGCCTGGTAATGTGAGAATTGGTGCAAAGCAGAGGCGATGCTTTAACTCAGAAAACGCCTTCTATTGGGATTCAGACCAAAGGAACTTTTCTATCTCTCCGCCCTTGGTGACTTGACTTAAAGGCCAAGTGATATGAGAGAACCCCAACATGAACTAGCGATAGAAATTGGCAAGACCTAGAAATTTATGGAGCTCTGTTAGAGTGGTTAGGTTTGACCACTCTCGAATGACTTGTATCTTGGCTGGGTCCACGTGCACACCCTATTCATCAATTATGTACCCCAGATATTGAACCTGGGTCATGCCAAAAGTGCATTTCTCTGAATTGTCACACAGCTTGTGTTGTCGCAGGGTTTGAAGGACATGTCGAATATGATGGAGGTGCTCTTCCCAACTCTGAATGAATATCAAGATGTCATTTAAATACACCACCACGAATGCATTGGTGAAGGGTCACAATATGTCATCCCTCAATCTCATGAAGGTTGCGGGGGTATTCGTCAACCCGAAAGGCATGACCAACCATTTGAAAAGGCCCTCATTGGATTTGAAAGTAGTCTTCCACACATCGGAGGGTTTGATAGGTACTTGGTGATAACTGAACTTCAAGTCAATCTTGCTGAAATATTTGGCCCCCTTGAGGTGGTTCATAAGGTCATCAATCCATGGGATTGGGTACCTATTCCAGAAAGTGATCTCGTTCAGCACCCAATAATCAATACAGAGTCTCCAGGTCTCATCCTTCTTCTATACCAATACGATCGGGCTCCACAAGGTGATGAGCCTAGCCTGATGTGCCCTTTCTGCAACAACTCTCGAATCTTCCTCTTGATCTCATCATTCTCCAGAACACGATAGATCTGTCCATTGGGTAGTCGTGTGTCCGAGGTCAGATCGATGAAGTACTTGACCTGACTGTGTAGAGGTACCCCTATAGGTGAGGCTGAAATTTCCCTGTACTCCTCCACGACCTTGTCCATTTGTTGCTTATGTGCAGAGGAACCCTGTCTAGAAGCTATGGCCACAACCTTCTTCTTTCCCTTAGGGCGAATCATAAGGAAAACAAATTTCTTGGTCTAGGAAATGATCTTACTACATTGCTTTGCAGTGATCAAAGAGATGAAAGTAGGCGGGGCCACCTTCGGTATCTTGTAGAACTTATCACCCAAAGTAATAATCACATAGCAAGGTCTAGACTCATCTATAGTATGTTGCTTCCACAGGTATGGTTGTCCTAATAATACATCACAAACTTCAATAGGAGAAACATCATACAACACCTCATCCGTGAAGAGCTTGATGTTGTAGGGAAGGCAACAATGCTAGCTGATGTGAAGATCTCATCCTTGGTGAAGCCAGTCGATGGTGTATAGTTGTGGATTTGTTGTAGTCGGTAGGTCCAAATGCTTCACAACCTCTACTGAAATGAGGTTCTTTTGGCTCCCATTGTCGACAATGATTTGCAGCAAAGAACCCTTAACGCACATTTGTGAGTGGAAGAGGTGTTCCCCCTCCTCTGGATCTTCAAGCTCATTCTTCTGGATCGTAGTAGTGGCCACAATGGAACTGGGCTCTGTGTCAATGATTTGCTTCCCTTTGTCATTCCCCTTGTCAAGTTCTGACTCAAAGTCAGAACATGCATTTGATTCGAAAGCCTTCAACTCAGGCACCAGTCACTGCTTGGCCTAGCACTCACTTGTGTTATGAGTGGAGCTCTTATAGAACTCACGCCATTTTCCCATGTCCTTCTTTGTCTTCGTGGTGTTTTTCTTTCCTTGTGGCTTCGGTGGGTTGTCCTAGTTCACCCTACCTTGGATTTTTCCTTTGTTAGGTGGTTTGGGGGCGCCTTTTCCTTGTTGTAGATTCACAGATCCAAAGTCTCGCTTCTCCTATTTAAACTTATGCTCAATCTTGACAGCGTATCGGTGTGTTGTGCTGAGCGAGGAGATGTCTAGGAACTCCATCTCATCGTGGATATACTTGTGTAGATAGCCGCAATACTTGAGTACCAAATTCCACTTAGAATCCTTGATACCCAACTTCGTGCAAAGGGTATGGAAAAAATTTGTAAACTTCGGCACATCTTGGTCCCTTCCTTATTGTAGTGTGGTCCACTTTATGTATTTATCTTCATAGCTACCGACAGGGTAATATTGTTCCTTGATGGAATCTTGGAAAGAATTTGAAGTGGGTGTGGCTGAAAATAGCGAGGATTCACTCTCATCCTTTTGTTCACATTAGGCTTCCCACCAATCCTTGATGTGTGGGGTGGCTTTAAGAAGTGAAGAAGTAATATTTTCCCGATTGGAAAAGTTATGAACTAAAAAATATCCTTCCAACAGATTTAACCATTTATCTACAACATCTACATCTATTTGGCCCTCAAATATGGGAATATCAAAGTTATCTCATACCTTAAAAGGAGTGGCGCCTCCAAAGTGGTTGTTGGATGAAGATGTTTCGCCTGTGGCTCACCATTGAAGGGTCTAGGAAAATTTATCCATCATCGCATTCCTCTATCACTCGAGGGCTTCCTCCAACAGTATTTTGAAAGGATCTCCATCCCTCTCGTCTTTCTTTTCTTCTGCCATGGGAGGTTGTCAAGTTTTGCAAACCTGGTCTTGCAAAGGTTCAACCAAATCGAGCCCTAACTCCTTATACCCTGACCTCGTTAGGGACATGCAAAGAAAAATAGAGAAAGAGCAGACTGCTCTAATACCATTGATCCAGACTTATACAGGAACGCAACAAAATACAAAAATACCCATATACACAGAGATGCAGCAAAAATAAAACTTCATTTTATTAATATCAAAGAACTGAAATATGCTTACATGCAAAAATAAAAATAAACTAGCTCGGGCGATGATAGCGTATCTATGAGAAACGATGTGGCATCTACATGCCTCTAAACCATGTTACAATGAGGCTCAAAGGCCTATTTATTATTGAGAAATAACGAAAAACCCTAAACATCCAAAAACCTAACCCTAGGAGATGAAACACCAAAACTGTGGGCCCTGTTTTGGTAAATTGGTACATCAACTTCCTGGGGTCATAACTTTGGCATATGATCTCCATTTGGCTATTATAATACCTCGTTTTGAAGATCTCAAAGAGGAGGCTTAAAACAAATGGGGAGATTGGTCAGGACTTTTTGGGTCTCTCTGTTTTCCCTAAAAACGTATTTTAGTCCCTCAAAATGGTTCTGGAAGTTTAGGACCCGAAAAACTACCAAAAATAGTAAGTTGTGCTACAATGAAAGAAACTGAAAAGAAACAATGGTGGGGGTCCAAGTGGAGTAGGTTGGTGACCACCAATATCCATATGGATCATGCAATTTGCTTGTGAATTCAGCGGGTTGTCCTAAGTCACCTCGCCTTGGATTTGTCCTTTGTTCTACAGTTTTGGGGCACTCATTCTCTACTTCTAATTTGCAAATCCAAAGTTGTGCTTCTTTTGTTTAAATTTGTGTTCAGTCTTGGTAGCATATTAGCATGATGCACCAAGAGAGGAGATGTCTAGGAACTCCATTTCTTCCTGAATGTATTTGTGCATATAACTACAATACTTGAGAACTAGATATTGCTTAGAGTCTTTGATACCCAAATTTGTGTGTAGAGTATGAAAAATAATTGTGAGCTCGTGCACATCTTTGTCCCTTTGTTGTGGTAGCATGTTCCACTACATGTACTTGTCCTCATAACTACCTACAAGGTAATATTATTCCTTGATAGCATCTCGAAAAGAGTTCCAAGAGGGGGCAACTATAAATAGAGAGGGTTCCTCAGCCCTTTTCTCACAGTAAGTTTCCCACCAGTCCTTGACATGGGGAGCAACCTTAAGAAGTCCAAAATTAATCTTCTCCCTATCGGAGAAACTATGGATCAAAAAGTAACCTTCCAACAAATTTAACCATTTATCTACAACATCTACATCTATTTGACCTTAAAATATAAGGATATCAAAGTTTACTTGTAACTTGAAGGGGGTAGCACCTCTTAAGTGACTATTGGATGAAGATGCATTATTGGTGGGCATCTGCCAAAGGATCTGGGAAAAGTTGATAATCATTGTGTTCCTTTGTTGCTCAAGGGCTTATTCGAACAATATTTTGAAAGGATCTCCTGCTCCCTTGGCTTTATTTTCTTTTTCCATGGGAGGTTGTCGAGGTTGGCGATGCCAACCTTGCAAAGGTTCAACCAATTCGAGCCCTGACTCCTTGCACCCAACCTCATTGAGGACATGCATAGAAAAACAAAGAAAGAGAAAACCACTTTGATATCGTTGATCTAGATTTATGAAGGAACAAAATGAAATATGAATATGAATAAAAACATAGATATACAACAAAAGCATAACTTTAATTCATTAATAACAAAGTACTAAAAATTGTTTATATGCAAAATGGAAATAAACTAGTTCATGCAATGTTAACTTATCTCTGAGAAGAGAGTTGGTGGCTACATATCTTCTGAATTGTGTGCTCAAAGACCTATTTATTATTGATAAATAATGGAAACCATTAAACATCCAAAAACCTAACCCTAGGAGATGAAGCGCTAAAAGTTTGTGGGCCCCATTAGGGTAAATTGGTACATTAACTTCCCGGGGTCATAACTTTGGCATATGATCTTTGTTATATGTGTATTATACCTCATTAGAAATATCTATCTGAGTATTATAAACTTCGACTGCAAGCCCCTAATTTGCGAAATTGGTTTTCCCGTTTTCCAAAAAAACGTCATTTAGGGCCTCAAAATGGCTTCAGAAGTTCAAGACCCAAAAAACTGCCAAAAATGCTAAATTCTGCTATGATTAAGGAAACTGAAAGAAAAAATGGTGGGGGTCCAAGTGGAATAAGTGGGTGGCCTCCAATATCCACCTGGATCACTAAATATCTCCTTTGATCAGATATGGTATTAGATTTTAGAAGGGAGATTCCAACTCGCATGTAGAAAAAAAAATATCAAATCTAAGAAGATTGTAGCAAGAAATAACAACAACAAGAGTAACATCAAAGGAGGAAACAAGTTGCATATCCCATAGCAGTAGAGAAGAATACCTCAAGGAGCACCTACATCTAGAATACCATTCTCTCTAAGAGAGGATTATGATGGATTTTTCTACTTTTAAAGGAATCAAAGCCTCTGTGTTCCTTTGATGGGCAATGTAGTGTTATGTATGTCACAATTATGGACATGTTGCAGCAAATTGTAAGACCAAAGTGTGTAGATCTAGTCATCAGAGCATGCGATTATGAGTAGCCAAGGAGATCACCCATTAGGTATACGTATGCATTAATGGTATGTGTTTCTCATGTAACCTGTTTGGCCACACGGTGGTTGATTGCAGATCTACCCTATATAGTAGCAGCATGTTTCAAGTGAGGCATAAATCTGATGGGAATAGTATGATATTTGAACCTCTTGCTTCATCTATCGGTCATGTGGATTCATATACGTATGATAACTTTGGTCATATGGAAATGAATTTCCATATGTTCAGTTCCTCAAGGAAAATCCAATGAAATGAACAAATTATTCAGAGAAGAAAGATAGAGGAGAGTGTCCAAGCAAAGAAGTATCCTAGGACTGTGTGGAATAATAAGGAGAAATAACCCATGAAGTAGAGAGATCAACCCCCCCTACAGTCCATGTTTACCAAATACATTTCTTGAAAGATTGCAAAAGTGCATGAGAGGTGTATAGCCTCAAGGGGAGCATATGGAAGCAGTATGGCAGCATGGTATGTGTACAAGATGTAGCAGTAGTAGCATGGTGTGTACGATAGTCAATGTGCACATTTAGGTATACAGGATCGGCCTACCATTGGAGGTATAATTAGCTCAGGGGGGCTATGCATGACATTAGGGTCTCAAGGTTTTGCATAGTTTTCATCATGTCTTCACTCACTCTGTTTGTGGCAACTTTATACATTACATTCATGAGTAAAAGAGGATGTTTTTCAACTATTTTTCCATTATTTTCAACTTCTCTAGAAAAGCCCTTATACTAGCTTTGTGTAAAAGAACATATTTTTTCTAGTCATGCATAAGAAGAGCATAGTTCAGGCATGTTTATGTACTTATATATCTTTTACATCACAATGGATTATTCCATGGTTGAATAGTCCTTGTCATAGGGAGAGGTGTCATGCATCGGAGAGAGTCATGGTGTTTTGCATGCATCATAATGACCTATATGTTTCATCCTTATATCTCTTTATGAATTCCTTGTAATATCATGTTCATCATTTGGTCCTAGTTTTTGGTCAGTTGGTTGAATAGTTTAGGCATGCATAGAAAAGATAGACTTCACAATCATGCATAGAATTCAACCTTGTAGATTAGCATGCATTAAAGAGTGACTTCATGAGAATTTGCTTCATCCATATCTACTCATTTGATGTAATATGTAAATGGTACTTATATTGTGTTCGAGTAGTCTATGGTCAAGCATGCATTAAGGAGAGTTATTTTTAGTCAAGTTACAACCTTGAATTTTTATTGATTAAGCCTTGTATTTCATGTACTAACCCTGTACTATTCATTTTATATCATTGGTTGGTTTTATGGATCCATTAGACAAATGTGTTGTCTCTTGCATATGGAAAGGAAGCATAGGCAGTAGAAAACATTGATGTACAACAGTTGGAGATGATTGCAGACCCTAAAATATGTGTACCGAGAGTACTTTTAGCATGAAGAAGCATGGTGTTGTCATGATGGCTTGTTGGCATGGTGTTGGCCTTCTCGGAATGTGGAATTTGTTGGTGGTTGATTTTGTTTCATCAGCAAATCATTTTCTATTAGCCTTTCCTATTGGTATTAGACATGTTTAGTATGGTTTCATCATGGTGTTCTAGTGAGAATTGGCTACCCTTTTCCATTGATGTCAAAGGGGGAGTGTGACACAACCACTAACAGAGAATGAGTCTAGTCAATTAGAGACGAATGAAGTTAGTTTGGTGTTTTTTTATTGTAGGTTGACATCAATGCCAAGGGAGGATAATGTTGGTAATGTAGTGTGGGCATTGATATCAGCCATGGAGCCATTCATGTTGGCATCAATGTCAACGTGCTTCTGGAGAGTGTTACTAGTGCTACTAATGATTGTGTTGATGTTCTCGAGGTTTACAGGGTGCGTGAGGAAGTGACGTTGCAAGATGTTTCAGGATTGGATCGAAGAATTTGAATATTCCCCAAGTTTTGGTACAAACTCAGATTAAATATGGAAAATTCATGTCTTCGGGAGATAGGTTTCATATTTTCTTTGTAAAAATTGCGTCCATAACCTAGATTATTAATGGGGAACCCACATTTGTAGTCATGTAGGTGCATAAATCAGCATTTAGGCCTATGTGTGTGCATAAAAAAATACTACGGTCTCTAAACAATGGAATTTTCCCATGGTATCATTGGAAGGTTCGATTAAAGGGTAATTTGGTCTAGGTTTGATTGATTGAGTTAGAAATTTCCATGCTTCATGTGAACACAATGGATTAAATGTGTGTTTATATAGTCCGTGAAGGGAATTTATCGAACTAATTAGTGGTTGATCTAGTTTTAGTATGCAACTATAGTCGATTTAGACAATTGAGAGAGCATTCAGCATAATGATTAAAATAGCCATGAAGTGGATTGATCACAGGGTTGGAGAGTATGTGAATGGGGTGAAATTTCAAGAGCCCAGGTGACTGTGTATGATCCATAATTTTTTGTCAGTAGTTACTTAAACAAAAATCTATAGTTCAAGACCTTAAATTGACACTTAATTTCATTTGAACATGAGAAAAAGTATTCCTTAGATAATGTTTCATCAAAACATTAACATATTCAAAAGAATCAACTAATAAATAAGGAAGCATAATAAGAGACTTGATAATAGAGTTCACCCCGAGGGATGGGCTACGTCTCTAGATTCATTTTGGAATATGAATCACTTTTATTAATTCTGGCGCATTCTGCTCCATAAGGGGCTACCTTCTCCTACACAAAGGAATTAAGGCTCTCACATAAGTGGGATTTCTCCAGCACCATAAGAGTTTCATTCCTCTCAATGAAAGCTCCAAGCTTCAAACTCATTCCAAGCACCCAAAAATATCTCCCAAAAGGCTAACATAAGAAATTTTAAATATTTTCTCTAATCAAAGAGAGCATAACTCCCTAGATCCACAATAATATGATCTCATGATTTTTAAGGAAAAACAAAATCCACAATAATAGGATCTCATAACAACTCAGTTCCCAAACTAAGATAGAATCTTAGACAACCCATGAGACTCTCAACCTCTCATTGAGAATAGGAAAAATAGTTGTGAGATGTTTTCTCACACAAACTAATTTTCCTTTTTACAAATTAAAATGAATAATACATGAGATTATTAATCTCACAATACATGAGTTTTTCACACTCAGTTAAAGTACTAAACATTCTTACAATTTTTAATGAATAACACATGAGACGTTTCATTCCATTTGAAGCATTAATCATTTACTTCAATGATTTATCCCAATAGTTCTTAAATTTTTTAATGAATAACGCATGAGATTTTCCATTCCATTTGAAGAATTAATCATTTACTTCAATGATATATCCCATGGCATGCAAGATCATAATTTCTCACGTGGAGATCCCCCTATATCATTCTTCCCCACTGAGAATATTTTTGTCCTCCAAAACTATAAACAGGAATTGCAATCTGATGTACTCCCCCATTTCTTGATCTGCATAACAAATTTCTTTTAAAAGCCACACTTTCCTATCCTTCACGTTTGTACTTCGTAACCAAAATGATGAAGCTGACACATATATCCATATCCAAATATGTAGCTACTAATGCATGTATCACAACTTGCAAGATTCTAAGTAAGGCCTTACTTGCCAGGAGTTTATAAAACACACATGGTCAAGTTTTACATTGATTTCCAAAAATAGGTCTAGGAAAATTAATAATGCCTCCCACTCAATAGTGCCTACAAGACCCATTACAAGCTCCAATATGATTTTTAAGGCCACATTACAAAAAGTGCAAAATATATGAAATGCTCAAGTCCCTAGATGGCCATAGATCCAACTAGCAACATTGTACCCTAATGTGTACAATAAGAATAATTTGCATCACATCATCAAAGTATGGCCATATATGTAAAAAGTGAGGTTGGTTTTAGTAACATAAAAAAACACTTCAACCAAAAAATTTCACACATCAAACTTTACCAGAAGTTTTTGACGTGCCTCATTTTGGTCCTTAGCTCCATGTGTAGTGCATGTGGGATATTATATGGCCATGGTTCTATAGATAAGTGCCTAATCTTAGTGCCCTTGATCCTTGGATTTTACTCAGCCCCTGATGTTGTATAATCCCACGTGTATTATTTAATGCATGAAAAAAAAATTAAGTATTTTGCATACCACACACCGTAGGCTACACGATGTGGCTTTCTCCCAAGCTTTGCGATGGGTTATCATAGAGAAATTTACATGTTGGGATTCTGAAAATCAAAGAATTCTCTTCTCTATGCTACACAATGACATTTATTTAACATGCTAGTTTCAACAAATGCATGCAAGTTTAACACAACCACACATTTCCTTGTAGAACTCAGTCCACTGAAATATTGTTGTTTTCACAGAGAAGTTTCTCCTTCATGTGTTACATGTTGGGTTCACACACACAAAGGACTTAAGGTTCTCACATAAGTGTCATTTATCCAGCATCAAAACGGCTACATTCCTCTCAACGCAAGCTACAATTTTAAAGCTCATTCCAAGCACCCCAAAAGTTCTCCCAAAAGGCTCACATAAGGAATTTTAAATAGTTTATCCAATCAAAGAGGGCATAACTCCCTAAATCCACAATAATAATATCTCATGATTTTTAAGGAAAAACAAGATCCACGATAACAGGATCTCATAACAACTCAATCCCCAAACTAAGACAGAATCTTAGACAACCCATGAGAATCTCAACCTCTCATTGAGAATAGGAAAAATAATTGTGAGATGTTTTCTCACACAAACTAATTTTCCTTTTTACAAATTAAAATGAATAATACATGATATTCTCAAGCTCACTTCCATCATTAATTATTTTCCCAATTTTAATGAATAATACATGAGTTTGCCGCACTCACTTAAAGTACTAACATTCTTACAATTTTTAAGGAATAGTGCATGAACTTTTCCATCCCATTTGAAGCATTAATCATTTACTTCAATTATCTATCCCATGGTGTGCAATATAAGAATTTCTCATGTGGAGATCCCCCTTGATTAGTGCATGTGGAGGGAACGATCTCAGAACATATGGTTGAGCACTAACATCACAAAGAAATTAACTAATGTGTTGTCTGGTTTAGTGTGTCAAGGATTAGAGAATTTGATTGCCAGATTAAGAATATGTATGTGTGGAGAAATACAATGAGAACTAGTGTGATGGACATTTTTGCGTTATATGTATGCATTGTGTGATTTCTATAGATGGAAAGTAAGGACTATGCATGGAGTTTAAGCACAAGAGATAGTTGTAAAGTGAAATGGTTGTCTGATAAAAGCATAACTTAAACACTATCATGCATGAATATTATAGAGATGAAATGATAGAGGCATAATTACAGAAGTGCCATTGTGGTAGAAATATTAGAGATACTTGTAGAGTGTGATTTTTTCGAAGTACATTGTTGCGTTGTTTATGATTGGTATTATTCGTGTTTGCAGGGGTTCCTTTGAATAATTTATTGTTGTAGCTTTTATGTATATGGCCAAGTGACTAGTTGTAAAATATATTGGTCATATGTTATGTATTGAATGCATATTTCATAATGTTTTATGAGTGACAGTCAATGGTTGCGGGATGAGTCATTTGAGACTTAAATGTTGCTATGTAATGGGTTGGTTTTTTAGGGATAATTCATTTGTTTTAGGGGTCTATGATGCAATATATTTATGGTTATGTATGTAGATTCCCTTAAAGTGTTTATTGTATTGGAGGGTGTTTGAATCAATTGATTGAGTTGTTGTAATGAGAGGGTTGTTAACTGTGAGAGGTAGAGTTGTATTGAGGAGGAGTTTGTATTCAATTGTATTGTGCTTAGAGTTAGAGTGAGTCTAATTTTAAAATAGGATATAATGAGGCTTATGGTTGTATTGATTTGAGGACACGAGCCCAATATGAAATATTGTGAAACAAGGTCCATGAGATGAGCTTGAAAGTTCAGACCTTCAATGGACAAGCGGTGGCTTGCAAATTCAAGGTGTAGTGGCATCCTTCAAGTAGTGGCCTAAGAACATGGGATTGGTGGCTTCCGTCCAGTGGTAGGTGGAAAGACTTGGGTGTTGGGGCATCCAACAAGTGGTGACCTGCAAATTCAGGGAGTGGTGCATTTCAAGAGCTATTAGGATGCAAAGTTCAGGAAGTGGTGGCTTCCAATAGGTTGTAGTCTAATATGACAGTTGTTCACGTGTTTTTCCAGTTGTGGCTTGCACATTGGTGGTGGCTAATGATATGACGATGTAAGCTTCCCTTTATCCTTCCCCCCTTGCCACTTCTCCCCCTCCTTGTAAGCTTCTTCGTGCTCTTTCTGATTAGAACCACTTATCTACCCTTTCTTATGCCCTATGTGTTTCTAAATACAATGTCTATAAGCATGCTTCATCCATTGTCCTATCATGAAAACAATCGCTTTCTTTTATAGATAATTGCGTGGACCCCCAAGATACTTGAGGATTACATTTGGTTTCTTGGGAGAGATACCCAACATGATTCCCATCTTTCTAAACTAAGTCATGTACTCATCTACACTCTTCACTTGCTTCTATTTGACATATTTTCAATAGATCCATTGGTCTTCTACATACCCAATACAATAGAATTGGAATTTAATGAGGGTTTTGAATCCATCCCACTTAGTTATTAATGAATTATGCTACATTCTAAGTATTTCAATATACATTTCACATCAAATTAATGCATGGACCTCTAACTTTAGTTTAGAAACTTATATATTTTGCTCTTCATCTATATGGTGAACATTGAAATAAAATTATGATTATTGTAACCAATGATTTGGTTTTAATGCATCAATCTTACCTTGGCATGGCTTTATGTCCACTTTCACTTTCGTCTTAAATGGGCACTATGAAGGGTTAATGACACCCATACTAGTTTACTTTTTCTCAATCTCTTTCTATAACTACTTTTATGGGTCTTAATGATCTCCTCATTTCCATTTTGAACTAATATCTAAGTTAGAGAGTCCATCCTCTCTGAATGATTCAAGATTTCTTGCTTGAGATGGAATGATGAGGTTCATATTGTGATTGATGTTGGTGAATTGCACTTTCAACCTCACAAATCTCCCTTCTACCAAATCTTGAGGGTTATTGTTAATAAACCCATCGACCATGGTTTTAGTTCTACAAATTTCTTCCTTAATTGGTTCATAGATCCCATAACTTCCCACAAACACACCAAAAAAATATATTCCAATACCAATATGATTCGTAGACTATCATGGATATTCCACTAGAACAATTCATCACAACATATCTAATAGTAATACTAAAATATTTATTGTGAAGATTGATTTCCTTTAGATCTTAGATTCTTTAATTACTATTTTTTTTCTCAAATGTATGAAATAGTTGAAATGCAAAAAATAGAGAATAGAAAAAGCACACATTTACCATCCCCAAATAACACAATATTTCACCCTTGGAAACCCTTACAAGATAAAACCCAACTTGAGGTCTTTGTGCTCTCTTTTCCCTAGTATGTAAATATCCAAATATAGAAAAAAGGTACTCTCTGTGGATTTCCATGAGACATATGGCCTATAGGGTTGCTAGATAATATTAACCCTCTCTATTCTACCATTTAACTTCCTACTCCCGATTGTTATGCTCAACTATGAAATAAATACAATAACATATAATAGAACCTCTTCTCCACCCTCAATTAGAGTTACAATTTTGGATCTTCTATATTCTTCTTGAATATCCACACATATTTTTCCCCATATGCATTAGTAACAAAGGCTACTGTGGCGTCCTCTTATAACATGGTGGTAAACATGATAGGTCAGCTTGCTAGAAGCATAGATTTTGCATACAAACTCCATTTTATGTGATTCTTATGTTATTGGAAAGTTATATAAGTGTATATCAACATCAAGGGGTCTAAGCTAAATCCAAGGAAGTTTTGACCCCAAAAAAATTCATTTTATGCTTCAAAATGGCTCTAGAAGGATTAAACCCCAATTTTCCAAACTAGGAACTATCATCAAAATGACCTTGTAAGTTGATTCCTCCAATTTTTTCCACTCCAAAGTAATTGAGATAGATTAAAAATAATATAATGATCCAATCTAGATCAAAGTTCTTCCCCTTGCATACATTTCATAGATGATAACTTGGTCATGAGTGGAAAAATAATACGAGGGGTTAAAGAGATTATATTAATTCTAGACACCTTTCTTCTCACCTTTAGGAAGAAAAATACTCAAGAAGAAGTCTTAAATATTGTTTTTTTTTATAAAAGGAGAGAAGTCCAAAGAAACATATGAAGACCCTAGTCATTCCATAGGATCAAGATAATATCTCCAACAAGCCTGTCGGGGTCAATGGAGTTACTATCATTTCCATCTATAAGGAAGGGGTCAGCAACATGGGAATCCTAAAGAGAGTTATGTTTGATCCATATATTTCCATTATCATGAAATGTTCTCTGATGCTAGTAGGTTGATTCTATCAATTAGCTTCCCTGAGTGAAGAACTTATGTCATCAAAACTTGAGAGAAAAACTCAGGCAATGTGAAGACTTACAGTTCCAACAAGTTGCATGCTTTGTTTTGATATTCTTGCTTGCCACCAAAACCTATGCGACATGTGAAGTTGAATTGGTTGATGTTAGACCACTGAGAAAAGTCGAAGCAAAAGATTGAGAAGCTCGTGAAAGGGAAACCCTTCTAGAAGCTATAACAATTAGATTGGTTATTGTATCTACAATTAGTGGGTTTCAATGGCGACTATGAGTTGCTGCCAAAGGTGATTGTGCCATAATAAGATTGTGAAGGGAGGCTACTTGCACCGGTCGAAGCCCACTTCCATCAACTATAGTAAGATTATAATTTGAATAGAAATGTACCAAAATTTCCTAGGATCATTTTACTTATGGAATTGAAAAGAAACACTTCTCTTTAACTCAACAATAAAGGTGATTTGGATTAGTTCTTATAAGAAACATGGAACCAACAAATTTCTTTATTAGCATATGTAAAATTGGGCTCCACAAATGTTGTTTTTTAAATTACAAGGGTTAAGTTCAAGGGCTACTTTGATTTTATGCTTATTTGTAGCAATATGTCTAGATGAAAGTGGAAGGACCAAATACAAATTTCAATGACCTTAACAGATCAAAAAATAAAAAATCTAAAAATGATTTAAAGATAAAGAAATGTTAAGTAAAAGGGTTAATCAAACATTATCAAATGGGAAATGCAATGACCAAGTTATTATGAGGTGAAGAGGACATATGAATATTTATGAGTTAAAGAGGACATACGAATATTATTAGTGTCCCGTCAAGACCTTGAAAAGAAAAGTATTTTGGTGGTATTCGATCACTATATTTAATTTGCATTTGCATACATGGGATTGTTTTCCATTTCATTTATAGATAATACAGCAATTGGATGCTTTACGCTTAAAATAAGGTGACCTTTTGTGTTTATCTTTCTTTTTGGTTGATGATGTGTTTATTTTGTTTAGAGGAATATATTTTGAGTTTGATTTTTCACATTAAAGGCAAGATGATTGTTGATTAGACATTACTTTTTATTTAATGGATTTCATTCCTAGCCATGTGTGTTCCATGTCTTTGATGTTGAATAATTTAAATTCACTTTTTATATTTTATTTAAACGTTGATAAGCAATTTGCAACTTGTGACCCTATGATAGATTTGACATGTATGTCTAATACTAGTAGTTAATAAACATACTCATTTCACATACCATATTATTGTAATCAAGTGAGGTTAATTTAATAGTATTCACCATCTACATTTGACATATTAATTTTGATTTTGGGTATGAAATACTTAGAGTAACATGAATTAGTTGAATAATGTGACTCATAAAAATATGTGCACAATGTTTTCTTCTTTATTCATTATGGCTAGTTTTTTTTTCATTTCATAGAGATGATAAAAAAAATTCATCTTTTAACTTTACCTATAAATTAGATATTAATATCTATGATTTCAATGTTTTCTTCTTTATTCATTATGACTGGCTTTTCTTTTACTTAATAGATAAATTCATTAATTTTATTTTTTTTTTTAACTTGATCTATAAATAAATTCTTCATTCATACATGAATAGTGTTATAATTTCTTAATTCATTAATTTTTTTCTTTTTAACTTATTTATAAAATAAGTTCTTCCTTCTAACATTGATAATTATAATTTCTTTAATACATAATTGTTTAATGTAAATTAAATATTAATATCTTATATCTATAAATTAATTTATTTTTTCCTTTAGTAATTATGATTCCTTAATTGTGTTGTGTTGTGATTTTTATAAGCAATTAGATATTTCTTTATAAATTAATTTTTCAAATTCAACCAAATCAAGTGGAAGGCAATCAATCACACATATATATAATTATATAAAAATTATGCTAATTAATTCACAATCATAAGTGTAACACAAACGGTATAGTTATGTTATTTATAATGATAGCTTTTCATAGAATCTATATTTTGCATAACCCACTTTGAGACCAGATCAATCATTATTTTCAAATATCGACAGTGTGTTGTGAATCATTTTGCTTAAATTTTTAAGCATCCACAATTTAAGAATGGAGTTGTCTATAATGCGATTTTTTGGAGATTCGGAAGAAATGAGGTTAAATCTTGATTTTTAGCAGTTAAAATGGTTTTTTAACTGCATATTTGGATTCAGCACCCTGAAAAACCCCTGGGATCCTTTGATTATGCAGAAACTAGCTATCAAACTTGAGATTCCAATAAATTGCTGCCGGATTTTAAACGGAAAAATCCGCCAAAAAAACTTTCAAAAAATCTCATTATAAACAACTGCTTTAAGAATCCACAATCATCTTAATCTACATGAGTCATGACCTAACCTGCTTATTCTAGACATGCACACACATCTATAAAAATATGTAAGTGTCTTCACCAAAACCACATAAATATGTAGGTGGGACTTCACCAAAACGACACACGGCGATTTCTTAATGCACTGATTCTGCCCATACGCATATTTAAGTACGAATCCCAGCTTTCAATACGACATGCGGCGTTTTCTTAATGCACTGATTCTGCCCATACGCATATTTAACTACGAAACCCAACTTCCAATATTTCTGTATTCAACCTTTGATTCTGCCCATACACATATTTAATTACGAAACCCAACTCTCAATACTTTGATTCTGCCCATACGCATATTTAATTACGAAACGCAACTCTCAATATTTTCGGAATCTACAGTTACAGGCGTTTTAGCATCCAATGGCTGCTGCACACCATTACACCTTTCTCGCCATATATACGTTGTCTCATCCCAGCTTCATCAAACGCATTCATTTAGGGTTTGCTGCAAAGTCTGCGCAAGTAAAAATGGACAATTACGATTACGATGGTGGTTTCCACGGCAAGCGCAGGTCTCTCCCTCGCAGAGGGCAGGTGAAGGCCGCTATTGCTGCTTCTCTTGCACGCTCCGTCGCTTCGGTCACCACAGGAATAACGTCTACTGTGAAAAAATCCCTCTCGCGACGCAGATTGACACTTTCCGGTATCAGGTCGGATTCTTCTTCGTCTTTCACTAGCCATTCTTCCTCTACTCTTAGTGAGGCCAGCGGAACATGTCGGGATGCCGAGGATGATGTTGAAGGCAGCATTGATACAAATACTGTTGGGCTTCTTTAGATTTTCAGTGATCATATGTATTCCTAAATTCTGTCCATATCTGTGTGATTTTATTTTCAGTGGCAAAAACAATGCACATACACTGCGGTTGGGAACCTGCCATTGTTGTCAATATCATAGTGTATGTCTAGAACCAAGGCTTTATACAAAGCTTGTATATTCTGCTATAAATAGGAATGTATAGCAATGTGTTTTCTTTGTATAACTGTGCATGGGAAAAAAGGAAATATTGTGATTCTTTTGCTTTTTATCTTAATAGAAATCATTTAGGCCACATCCCATTAATTTTTTTACAGATCGACACGAACAAAATATTAATTAATTATCAATTAATTATTATCTTGAAGTCACCATTTGTCATTAAAGTGGAAATTTTGTTCTGTTCACTAAAATAATTTTTTTTTAAATTTATATATCTATATTATTTAAATTAATATCTACTCCATAAAAATTTACACGGGAAAAAATTAGATTTCTCTAAAATTTAATGTTAAAAATTAGTATTAAATATAATCTATACTAATAATTTATCCAATTCCAATTGAATCTATACTAAAATAATGTACGCCCAAATTCCATTGAGGATTGAACATGTTATTAATCCCCTCAATTTTTTCAAAAATTAACGTTAAGTGTAATCACCAATTAAATTACCTTCATAAAAAACATATTTTTAATATATTTACCTAATATTATATTTATTTTTTAATTTTAATATTTAAAAAAAAAAAAAAAATTAATGTTTTTAATACGTGTAATCTCATTTAAAAATTATGTATCTGTTCTGATCCCTCTATCCCTCTATTAAGGTGAACATTGAAAAGGGCCTTCACCACCTATACTAAGAAGCGAGCATTGTGATCCCTTTACTCAAGAGAACATTGAAAGAAGCAGGGCTAAGATGGCCTAACTATACTACGAAGCATAGAATTGTAGTTTAAGGTAACTAGAAACTAAACTAGTTACTATTATGTATAGAATAATTAGTATAATGTTTGTGAATCCGGCATCATCACTTTTATGGAGAAAACGCATAATGTATTGAGAGGGTAAGTAATCATTTGCAAAAGGGTTTATAAGGCCCATTAGAATGTAGAGTGTAAAATCATTTTATTTTATATTATATTTTAATTTAGATTTATTAAAAAATTTATTATCATTTTTTTTAAGAGATCCATAATATAGTGAGAGGTAAAGAATTATGTGTAAAATGGTTTATAAGGTCATGAATAAGAAATGTATTTTTTTAATAATAATAATAATATATAATTATATATATTTATGTTTTTAAATTTTAGATTTTTCTGGTTTCAAGATTTTAACATTATTTTGAAATGACAATTAAAGTTTTCTCTCATGACAATCTTATATTAATAATTTAATTTCAATTTATTAAAAAAATGAATGAAGTATATAAATATAATTAAATTTGATTAATAATTATTTAATTATTTAATAAATTGAAAATGCTTGTTTTTTTAAATAGTAATTAGTATATGTATTTCATTAAATCTATGCTTGGTCAGAGCATGTACTCAAGAGATACATTCCAATTTTCTCATCATTTGCATTGTCTCTTTGTTTGTTACAGACTATTAAAGCTTTTGAGGGACAACATACTTTCACAAAATTCATTATATGCCTATAAGAATACATGTGACAATAACTTCCTAACAAAAAAAATTATAGCAATGCATATGGCATTTGAAGTCTTCATCCACCTCCACCTCTAGTTGGTTGTTGAAGCCTAGACACTTGTTCATTTCCTTTCCACTTTCAATATTGGACTTGTTGAGGATACTATATAGAACTTGAACTTATTCCTGCAAGTTTGTGATATGCTTACAAAGTGCCTCTGACTCATCCGCTTGCCTAGTTGACATTTCTTTCAGAACTTGGACCTCCTCCAACGCACTAAATTCGGTCACCATCGACTCAGACTATCTCATACTCATCACCATCGCATCTAGTTGGAAGGCATCCATTTTCTTTTATAATTGAGTGACCTATTCCTTGCATTTGTAACTAGTTTACCTTTCTTGGCTGCTATTACCAAAATCTCACTCTTTACCTTGCCACATCTTCATGTGGCCAGCCTAGAGGAAGCTACAATATCATGCAATTTCAAACAATTTCCCCACCTCCAGAATTCGAGTCAACTTGCAACTTAGGATCCATGCAATCACTCCCCCTGTGAATCTCACCCACTACAATTGCGTGCATCCCAATTCAATATATTGTTCTCATAGAAATCAACCAAGATACACAAAACGCATTCTTCCCCCATAGCCTCCATTTATTGTCCCATGCATAAGTAATATTGTAACCTCTCAACAACTCATGGCCTATGCTCAAACAAAGTTCTAAAAACAACATACTAACAAATTTACTATTTATCGGAGGCATAAAGAAGGCCCTTAAACTGGCATGTAACCCAATTATATTCTCATGAAAAGAAGCTACCTGTAACCCAATTATATTCTCATGAAAGGAAGCTACCTGTAACCCAATTATATTCTCATGAAAGGAAGCTAGACAGGGCCACATTTTGTTTCCTAAAAACCCCCAGTCTCTTGGACCAATTCTCCAAACTCAATTGGCATGCCATGACATCCGTCAGGCCCCCTTCCCAATTCTTCTAATGAAAACAAACCCAAACATTAAGTTGATTATCTTGGACCATGAAATAATTTTTAATAAGAAAAATTGAATCATAAATACTTCCTTGGAAATAAGACTTAGGCCTTCATGGTTACTGTAGCATTCACCACCCCAAACCGTCATTTACTTCTAAGTGTCTACGTGAAGGTGGCATGCTCAATTCCCACATTTATCAACTTCTTCATTTTGACTTCTGAGGATATAAAAGTACTATTTTTGTGGAATGACTTCAAGAATCCTCTTTCTTGGCTTCAGTTGGTTCACCAAAAATTTGTCTTAAAATGAGGTTCCTTTGCATAAGCGTTAAATGATAATAAATGAGTTTAACAAGATTCTAATGTTAGATACTTGTAAATTTTTTGTCAATATTAAACCTTACAACAATTTGTAATTATTATTTGAATATTTATTATTGGTCAAACCTCTACATACCTCTTAATATAATTTCCATCAAAACTATACAAAACCCAACCCCCCCTCCCCTCCGCCTCCCTCCCCTCAACCCTTAATAAATTAAAAATGTTAGTAATAATAGACAATTTTAATATAATATAATAAACAAATAATATTTTCGCAGCTTTGTTTAAGCCACATTTATAATAAAAAATTTAATTTAATAACTATAATGTAAAAATAAATAAATGTCTACCCATCATTTCTTTAAGCCATTTTTATTTGGACTAAGACGTGCTTATGTGAAAAATAGTTTGAACCAATAAAATGCGTTTTATATTACTCTCACATGCTAATCTCACATGCTAATCGAGATTCCAATCATAACTAATTGGCCGTAGCAACCCATGCAACTCGCATTGAAGAAACCCTTCGGTATTTGTGGACCTCGTTTTGGTAGTGGCAACTCATGAAAAAAAGCATGTGGGATATGTGGACATAATAATTTGACTAAATGTCATGGAAATGTGTATATGGATTTAATAATTTGAATGGATAATGTGATTATATTAATAGGAGAATTAATGTATTTAGATAACAATTTCATTGGATAATGTGGTTAATAGAGGAGTTAATTTATTTAAATAATAACAAATATATAATTTTTGGGATTTTTGCTTTATGGTAAATAATTATAATTATTAGGAATATAAAAAGATAAGTATTTTTGGAAGATAAAATTAAGAGTTATATATTTATTGTATTAAATATAATTTTAAGTTTAATGAAAGATATTTAATTTTAGGGTTATTTTAATATTGATAGAAGAGTTTGTTAACTCTATTATTCTTTTTTTGTTTGTAGTCTGCCAAACTCTATGATGAGCAACTTGCATTGTGATCATTACTCCTACATTATTTCTCTTCTAATATTATTCCTCATTTGATATTACTCCTTTAGTGCTCTGATCTTATTTTGAAGTTCTTTTCATTCAAAGAATCAATATTTATTGCACTAATGCCATTAATGCCAAGAAGATAAGTCTTAGATTATACATGCATCCAATGCTAGTTTTTGCTATGATTGGGAATGTCAATGTGATGGGAAAGGCATATCTTTTTACTTACATGGAACTAACGGAAATAGCTTCTACACTTCATGTCACATGTCGTGATATAGTAGAAAATGGGGATAGTTTATTAACCTTAGCACCTCCGATTATCCTTTATTACTTAGGATGATTTGCTTCATGTATTCTCCTCTTTACATAGTAGTGTCTCTCACAACCTAGTTAACTCCAAATAATGTGAAGGGGCATCTACAGAGATGGGTTTGGATCCTACATTTGACATGGGTAGAAGATTTATTCTCATTGAAGATTTTCTTTTTGGAAACATGAATATCTATGTTCCTTATGTCGGGAATCGGGGATTACTAAGAGGGGAGCGAATCAATAATTATATTTTCTTCCTTTTCAAACAAATGGCACACAATCTTACAAAAAAATCCATTTACATTTTTACACTAATTTTAATGTGGAAACCCTTCTAGGAGAAAAAACACCAAAGTTTGTTTTTATTATGATGTAAATTCAAAGTACCCACTATGTTTACATCATTTATTTTGTAAGAACCCACTCACAGGAGGCTCCAATCCCCTCAAATCAGCAAGCACTCACTTTCTTAGAGGCACCAACCTCATATCTGTGTAGGCACCTACCTACTACTGCAAGTTATATCTACTCCTTCATAGGATTTTCAAATTGAGACCTTTTGTAGTGTTATTTGATTTAATTTACAATTTTCTATCATTGATCACACACAACCACTTCACCTTCTATAGGACACATATGCTTTATCCAACTCTTCGCTCTTATACATGCACACACAAAGACACAAACTGCAACATTGTTCTTCTGTGACTCACTTGCTATAAGGTTATGTTGCTTTCAATTTGCATTCTCTACACATTGTGTGCTCACTCCATCTGTCTCACCCACTCACCTCACTTATTTGTTTCTCTTCCTTGTAATTCCAAATTACACATTACTCGAGAATAGGCACTTCAATTAATTATTTTTTAGCTCGAGGAGTTTCTGTAGTTCATTTCAGTTGCATTTTCTTTTAGATCTTGTCTGACACTCTATTTCTTCACATTGGAATGTCAAGGAGCTTCATGTTTAATTCCACCAACTGTACTTTTCATTTAAAGCTTCTTAACCTTTAGTTGTGATTATGCCATTTAGCAAACTCGATCTTGTGCTACAATTTATATGGGAGGTTATCCATCACTTCACATTAGCAAATTGGATTTCCCACTTTGCACCTTCCTTCCCTATCCAATTGTGCAATGAAATATTTTAATTCATAACTAATATCAGTGCCAAATTCTTAATAGTCCAAGCTCTTAACAATTTGAGCTCATTTTTCCATAAGATCATGACTGTGACCAAATCCTTATCCCAAAATTCTCTTGTGCTCCTATTCAGGTTTGGGTCTTATTCAATGTTTCACTTGAGAAACCTATCCCGAAGACCAAACTAATGAACAACATATGTTTTTTGGGCCCACGGCCTAGGCTTAATAAAATTCCAAGAATTCTACAACACCAAAAATCTTCTGCAAACACCACCTGCTAGCACAACTTCTAATGCAATGCCACATCATCAACTGGTGACACTTATTCCATCATTATGATATCATCCTACCACATGGCATATTCTTACTGATTCCACGTGTCAAATGAATTTCCCCACTTGACCATCTAAAAACTTCAAAACTAACTACCACATGTCACTTGCATAGGGTTCCAAGTCATCATCCATACCTAGCTAGCACCAGCACCACCTCGCTAACAACGTCCTTTTTCCATGTCATGAACCTATATGGAGGTTGGATTCTAGTTCCATTGATGCTATTTTGTTCCCTTGAAACAATACTTCAAGACTGAATGCCCAATCTACACTAGAATAATGCCTCAACATGGAATTCTATGTTATGAGTTCAGGTTCGGGACCCTTATGCACCTGTACCCTGAATAATCGAATTCCCTAACCTAGTTGTAGATAGAGAGTTCAGATTTTTTATAGTAGTATTTGAAAGTTATCGATATTTCAAATCCCAAAGAGCATCCATCATCAAGACAATGCTTGAAGAAAGATGAGTCAACCATAAAATGGTTGGCTAAGAAATGTTGGGTTGTGTTATATTCTTTCCACGAGTAGCCCACGTAGTTAACTAGGGGTGAGAGGGGGGGAGGTCACAGGGGGTTTGAGGGGTACCCGTAACCCCACTTTATAGGGTTCGGAGCAATGCCCCGGAAAATTTTGGTTTTGGACCCTATGTTAGGTTGGGCAGACCCACCTATGGTTTTGTGCATGATTTTCGCACATGTTTTTTTTTTAATGATAATGTGTATTAATTAATCACATATTATATTTCATTTATTATATTAACTCATGTAATATTATGATTAATGAATATTAATTATATTAAATAATTATGCAATTAATGTTAAATATATTAACTAGATTAAAAATTAATGAATATTGAGTATATTTAAATAATATTTGTAATTAATGTTATATATAATTATTGTGATTAAAGTATATTAAATTAATATATTGTAATTAAATTAACATAATGAGATCAATATTATCTTATATAGAAAAATGATATAATGTGATTAATATTATTATAAGTTAAAATATTATAGGAATTCAAACTAGGGAGAGAGATTCAGACCTGAGAGGTTATACTTGAGAAGAGTTGGTAGAACCAATCTGTCTAATTAAAGGAAACCAATTGTCACTAATATCAACACCACCATCCCTATTGAGATTATGTGGATGTTTCATTTTCTCAAGGGCTTCCTTGATCTTTCTCTTCTAATAGTGATCCTCTCTAGCAATGATCCTAGCATTTTCCAACTAAACATGATGCTTAGTTTTCAAGGAGTGTTCAGCAAGGGATAAAGTGTATGATATCTCATTTTTAATGTTAACTTCATGCTCTTTCATCCTTGTTTGCAAGGAACATTGTGTTTCTCAAATATAACTTTTACCTCAAGAACAATCAATTTTGTAGACTCCCTTACGCTGACATTGATAAATATTGTCTTTCACAGATCTCATTCTTTACTTGATTGTTCATGTCGTTGTGAAATGAGTGGATATATCCTTCTTACCCAAAATCCCTACAATCTTATCGATAAATCCCTAAATGTACAGGAGGTAGACTTTACCAAAATGTCTTTGAGGGCCTTGGGAGCTAACCTGTCCTTTAGGTCTTCTTATATCCTTCCTATTGTCCTTGTCCTTGTATCCTGTATTTTTAAAGACTATAGTCAAGTGTTTTTTCTCTTCATCTAGGTGTTTGGTATAAGATATTCTAAGGGACCTGATAGCAAGAGTATTGAGGACACCAAACTTCTGAGCAGGATGACGATAGGAATCAGCATGGTGGTAACTCTTGTGTGAGTTTTCTTTTTAAAGACTTGATGTTTGAATGTACCATCCTCCTTTTTGTTAATAAGAACATCTAGGAATGGTATGATTTTATTCCTCTCCATTTCCATAGTAAACTTAACTTAGAAGAGATAGAATGAAGGTGATTGAAAATTTTATCAAACTTTGCTTTACCATGTGTCCATTTTGCGTACATGTTGTTAACAAATCTCTTTCACTGAGCTAGTTTTAAAGGGTAGGATTCAAGGGCTCTCTTCTCAAAGTACTCCATGTATAAGTTTGCAACAATTGGTGAGATGGTGATCCCATTGCAACTCCAGAGATCTATCCATAATATTTCCCTCAGAAACTGAGAAATGTGGAACGCAGACATATCTCGACAAGCTTTGTTATTTCAAGATCAAAAACCTCCTTAATAACTTGAATGGCTTCATTTAAAGGAATTTTGGTAAATAGGGACATGAAATCAAAACTTACTAGGATGTCATTTGGATTCACTTTCTCATTTTGATAAGTTTAACAAAATCATTAGAACCTTTAACAAAAAAATCAATATTTCTAACAAGGGGTTTAAGGATCTTGGAAACATATTTTGTTAATTCATAAGTGAGGGAGCCAATGGTGCTATTGGCTTGAGAGGAGCCCCCTCCTTGTGAATATTTGGTGGTCTAATCTTCGGAAATTTAGCCTTTTTGTCATGCAATTCTTGCTTCACTAATAGCCCAAACCTCTGAACTTCTTCAACTAAGGCTGACCACCTAATTTTAACCTATAATATCTCTTCAAGTGATATTACAGAAGTTATGAATATATTCCGAACAGAAGACCTGCCAATTCAGAAAAAAAAAATTTGAGTCAGTCGTGCTCAAATAATGGTGGTATTAAGACCATGCATAACACAGATCAAATAACGAAGGTTCGAATAGTGTTACGAATGAGGCAGGGTCAGATAACGTAGGTATGGATTACTAAGTAGCCCTTGTTGAAGCGCAGTCCATCAAAAGCTTGAACCCCGAAGCAATCATCACCAAGGATGTAGCAGACATAACAGCAAAAAATAAAACCGAAGCACTAACCAATGAAACCATAATTAGGAAAATGGTTGTGAGCACCAAAACGTTGAATAGCAACAGCAATAAGAATATAATAACCGTGGGCAGTAATTCGAAAATGGTTGTCGGAATCACTGAAACGTTGGATGAAGAAGCAATAACGTTTAATGTTAGAGCTGAATCCGCTCATAGCATTAGTAGCAACAATAATTCGTTTAACAATGGTATTAAGACCACGCATGGATCGATATATGGAGGTAATCTGTTTCACAATGGTATTAAGACCACGCATAACGTAGGATCCAATAGCATAGGTTCAAACAGCGCAGAAAACGCAGGTTTGGATGACTCAGCAGCCCTAGTTAAAGCGCAGTCCATCATAATCTTGGAAAACCCTAAAGCAATCAATACCAAGCAAGTAGCGGACGGGACAGCAAACAATAAAATCGAAGCATTTATCAATGAAACCATAATTAGTAAAACGAATTCAGTTGTCAAAGCAGGCACTGAAACGTTTCCGGTTAAAAGCGTAGACAACGTTCAGCAGTTTAATAACATAAATGTTTCCTCGTTCAACCAGAGCAGTTTCGAAGCATGTGATAGGGCAAAAGAAGATTGCATTGTTCTGGAAAATGCATCAAAAGCAAAAAAGAAAATGTTAGGCAGTCATCAAGATCCACGCCTCTGGTCTTCAGATCCCAAGAAGGCTAGTGACAACAATAGAGCCAGCACTTTTGAACCTAAACTTGATAAAAGAAGTCAATTGGATAAAAACCAAAATTATTTAAAGGAGACAAAACCCAGAAGAAAAGTGGTTAATTTATCTTCTCAAGAACTAAGTCCAGAAGTCATGAGTGTTCTCAACAAAGGGTTGGGGTTTGCAGTTGGGCTGATAAGGGTGGGGCAGCAGTAATCTTAGATAAGGAATCCCAATAATTTATGGATTACCTAAAATCCATAAAGAAGGAGTTCCTCTTAGACCGATTATTAATACCATTGGCTCCCCAACCTATGAACTCGCTAAATATGTTTCCAAGATCCTTAGGCCTCTTGTCGGGAACACTGGTTCTTTCATTAAAGATTCCCATGACTTTGTGAAAATTATTAGAAATGAGAGGATGAACCAGGATGACATCCTGGTGAGCTTTGACGTAGTATCCCTATTCACCAAGATTCCTCTTGATGAAGCCATTCAGGTTATAAAAGATGTTACTGATCCCCAAACTGCAAGACTAGCTGAGATTTGTTTAAGATCAACTGCTTTCACTTTCCAAGGCGAATACTATGAGCAAACCTCCAGAGTGGCAATGGGATCACCCCTCTTGCCAATTGTGGCTAACCTCTACATGGAATATTTCGAAAAGAAGTCCCTTGAATCGTACCCTTTGAAACCAGCGTGGTGGAAGTGATTCGTTGATGACACTAACATAAAATGGACTCATAGAAAACTAGAGCTTGAAAAGTTTTTCATTCACCTAAACTCTATCTCCCATGAAATAAAATTCACCGTGGAGGTGGAAGAAAACATGAGGATCCCATTTTTAGACTTTCTTATCATTAGGAAGGAGTATGGCTCCTTAGGGCATAAGGTTTTTAGGAATTCAACCCACACAGAGAGCTACCTCCACGCAGACTCCCACCACCACCCATCCCAGAAGTATGGTGTTTTGAACACTCTGGCTATCAAAGCTCTTAGAATCTCTTATTCTGATCATTTAGACGAAGAAAAGAAGCACTTAGTATCAGTTTTTAGAAGTATAGGCTACAAAGAAAAAGAAATTAGAATGGCTATAGAAAGGGCTGAAAAAAGGGTGTTATCTGAGGAGCTTAAAGCTCAAGACCAACCTCAGTGTGGGAAGGTGCTTCTACCTTATATTCAAGGGGTAACAGACAAGATTGCAAGAATTCCGAGAAAGAAAGACATAATCACCCAGTTCTCGGCACCCGGAACAATTAAAAAAAGTATGAGGTCTGTTAAAGATAATATTGATACTCACCAACTTAAAGGAGTTTATAACATAGATTGTTCATGTGGGAAAAGTTACATTGGTGGAACAAGTCATTCTTTGCAAACCAGATTGAAAGAACATGTAGCAGATATTAGGAATGATAGGTCTCGTACTTCGGCCCTGGCAGAGCATTCCTCTAAAACTAGTCACCATCTCTGTATGGAAAACGCCTCAATTGTCGCAAGGGAAGAACATCATCATAGGCGGAAAATTAGAGAAGCTCTTGAGATTATGAAACATCCACATAATCTCAACAGGGACGGTGGCATTGAGATCAGTAGTAGTTGGTTTCCCTTAATTAGAGAAATCAAGACCTCCAATACTTCCTAGGTTTGCCCTTTTTTTTTTCCTCCTAAAATCAATCTTAAGACATTAATAATTAATATCTAGA
>APFE031430402.1:13988-56671 GCA_000404065.3 Pinus taeda | reverse complement strand
GGACCCGAAAAACTACCAAAAATAGTAAATTGTGCTACAATTAAAAAAAAAAAAGACAAAACAAAAAACAAAAACTAAACTAAACTAAACAAAAAAAAACAAAAAAACAAAACAAAAAAACAAAACAAAACAAAACAAAACAAAAAAACAAAACAAAAATAAAAAACAAAACAAAAAACAAAAACAAAAACAAAAACAAAAAAACAAAAAACAAAAAAACAAAAACAAAAACAAAAAAACAAAAAAACAAAAAACAAAAATTTCAAGAACAATGGTGAGGGTTCAAGTGGAATAGGCGGGTGTCCACCAATATCCACCTAGATCAAAGGCATTGATGACAAATGCATGCATCAACAACGCATAGCACATTGCATGCAACAACACCCCACCTAACACCAATCAAGCTCACTCTTCTCTATGTTCAATACTCCCCCCTGAACGTGATACTTATCATGGTTAATTATGCATTGTGCATGTTTCGCATTAAATTTTCTTCTCTATACCACAAAGCCAAACATCTTCTCTCTTTTTCATATGTTGCTTCTCCTTTAGTTCTAACTATTCATGTTTCTTCTCCCCCAGGATCCACTATGTTGGGCAATGTTTGAGCATGGTATCTTCTCCCCCTTTGACATTAATGGAAAAGGATATACAGAATTGACATCATGCCTTGTTCATGGATAAAAACTCTTCCTGTAAACATACAGACAACGTAGAAAACTAAACATTTCATTATTATTCTCTTACATATCACTCATTAGATTGCTTTGGAAGCAAAGTAGATGCCAATTCTCAAATGCTTTGGAATCATTTCAAGGAGAGAGAGGCCACTCTTAGTTTGTGTCTAAGGTACTCAAAGGGTTCCCTTAGTAGCGGATTTTTAAAAATATTTGTAACTTATTCATTAGTATCCACATATTCCAATATCACAACATTATCAACGACTTGATCTCTTAAGAAATTATTTTTAATTGGAATGTGTTTTGCCTTTGAATTCATAACATGATTTTTGGAACTGCTAATGACACTTGTATTATCACACATAATGGGGAATAGATCATCGAGTTAAACTTTGATATCCTTTAATGTCTGATTCATTCATAAAATTTTAGTATAACATGTAGTTACAACAATGTACTCAGCTTTAGTTGTAGATAATGAAATGGAATTTTGCTTCTTGCTCACCCACAACACTAGATAGCTCCCCAGAAAGAACTTTGCTTTACTAGTACTCTTCATGTCACCAATACTACCAGCCCAAACAGCATTAGTATAGGCCTTTAAAATAAATTTCTTACCTCATTCATATCATAGACCATAGTCTAATATTGCACCATAAAGATACTTGAATATCCTCTTGACTTCATTAACATTACTTTCATTTGGATTTGCTTGAAATCGAGCCACCAATCCTACTGCTTGCATGATATCTAGCCTAGAAGTAGTTAGGTACAACAAACTTCCAATCATGGATATGTATGTCATTTGATTTACAGCGAGGGACTCATCTCCTTTGCTTAGTTTACATCCAGCCACCATACGTGTAGACATAGGTTTACAGTCATCCATTCCAAACTTTTTCAAACTTATAGTCACCCCAGAATGTGTCTACCACTTTTCCTTCATCCATCATAGCCATAGCCATATTCTAAATGATTTTTTTCTTTCTCTCAAGAACTCCATTCTATTGATGATTTCTTACAACAGAGTATTTTCTTATAATGTCGTGTTCTTCACAAAACTCTTCAAACGCCCTTGAAGTGAATTCACCTCCTCTATCTGATCTAAAGAATTTGATCTTCAGATCTTTTTCATTCTCAACATGTGCTTTAAATATTTTAAATTTTCTCAAGGATTGTGATTTCTCTTTTAATAGCATGTTCCATGTGGCTCTAGTGAAATCATCAATGAAAAAAATAAAATACCTTTCACCTCAGAATTCATGCTCGGGTTAGTCCACAGATGTTTGTATGAGACAGTTATATAGGTTTGAATGTGGAATACTCCATTGTTTTGAATTGCACCATTGGTTATTTACCACACTGACAGGACTTACATATTGATCTATCTAGTCTTGAAAGTGTTGGTAAGCCCCTTACTACCTAAGTTTTGTTGACCTTCACCAAAATTTCAAAGTTAACATTGCCAATCCTTCTATGTAAAATCAATGTTTCATCAGTGTTAGAAATTAAATAACGGAGAAATGAAACGAAAATATTGGAAACATAGAAAAGCATAAAAAAAAAGAGAAACAAAGATATATGTGGTTCACCCAATCCAGGCTATGTCCACAGAGAAACATACAGTCCTTCCTTTTATATTATCCAAAAAACCGAAAGGATACAACCTACAACGCATTTGTTGTAACTTCCTCTTCACTCTCACGCAATCTCCTCTATTTTTCTCACATAATAATACATAGTTGCAATACAATTCCCTCTTATAAATTGAGGGTTGTCTTCTAGGGAAAAAACCCTAAATAACATAACTTCTACCATCAGATCTTTTTCTTAATGAAAGATCCATATTGACTACGAAATTGCAATATTTTACAAGGATTTCCCCCTATACCTCAGTGCAACAACATTGGGGGGGGGGGCGCGGTGGGCGGCGGCGGGAGGTCTCCCCACACACCCCCATCAGGGACTGGGATCCAAACAAAGTTGAGAAAATACCTCTAAATCAAAAATATAATCAGACTCCAAACCCAAAAATCTCCCACTTGGAGACTGATTATAGAAACTCCATCATTGCTTCACTTACTGGAAAAGGTTTCCACTTGGACCTGGTTGTTTCTCATATTTACCATCATACTTGAATACTAATTAAAAATGACCAAAAAATTAGTTTCTCCCTAGTTACTAACTTTGTTAACATATATGTAGGATTATGGATAGTGTGTATCTTTTCTAACTTGAACTCTCCATCTTCCAAAATTAATCATATGAATGGTATCTGATTTGCATATGTTTAGTCTTAGAATGAAATGTTGAGTTCTTTGCAAGATGAGTGGCACTCTAGTTATCATTGTATAACTTGCCAATATGCTGCTTTTTTTCCAACTCATCCATAAACCTTTATAATCAAATCATTTCTTTACTAGCCTCTATAAAAATAACATACTCTACCTCCATTATTGAAAGTGCAACAATCCTTTGCATTTTAGAACCCAACTTAGTGTTGTTCCACCTACAGTAAATGCATACCTTGTAGTGCTCCTCCCATTATCTCTTTCATCTGCCATATATGAATTGACATAACCCTGTAGGATAGTGTTTGAACCTACAAAACATATTTCTTGATTAGTGGTACCTCTCAAATATTTAAGAATCCACTTCATTGCCATCTAATGTTATTTTCCGGAATTATTCATATACCTGCTCACAACTCCTATTGCATGTGCAATATCATACCTTATGCACACCATTACATACATTAAGTTTCCAACTACTAATGCATATGGAAATTTAGACATATAATTTATCTCTTCCTGAGTCTTAGGAAGCATCTCCTTATTCAGTTTGAAATGGCTAGACAAATGTGTACTAACTAGTTTTTCATTCTACATATTAAATTTTCCAACACATTTTCTATGTATTCACCCCGAGACAGTGTTAATTAGTGATTTTTCCTATCTCTAGTTATTCTCATACTGAGGATTTTCTTTGTAGAACCCAAATCCCTCATTGTAAATAAATTTCTTTTGAGCACATTTATTTCCTACATGCTAGACCCTGCAACAAGTATGTTGTCCACATACAATAGTAATATAATATAGCTTCCATCATTTTGTTTCTTATGATAAACATGGTGCAGGTCAAAATGGCATCTATTATAACCTTTTCCAAGCATAAACTTGTCAAATTTTAGATACCACTTCCTTAGAGCCTGTCATATAATCCATACAAACTCTTCTTCAACTTGCACACTAATTTCTCCTTCCCTTTGACCTCATACCCTTGTGGTTGTTGCATATAAATCTCTTCCTCCAACTCCCCATGGAGAAGGTTGTATTTACATCTGATTGTTCAAGATGAAAATATTCTACTACCACTAAACTTAGATTAGTTCTGATTGAAGTAATTTTAACAACAGGAGAAATATTTCATCAAAGTATATACCTTTCTTTTCTACAAACCCCTTCTCAACAATTCTAGCCTTATACCTCTTTTTTTCTCCATCTTCTTCCTTCAACCTGTTAACCCATTTATTCTGCAATGTTGTTTTACCTACAAGCAACCTGACTAAGTCCCAAATATAGTTATGTACCAAGGATTCCATCTCTTATTTTGTGTCTTTCTCCCACTTCTTCCTAGTTTCTACCTGCATTCAACTTCTTCATATCCTTTTGGTTCACTAGAATCAGTCAACAATACATAATATAATGAACGAGAGTAACATTCATGGGGTCTACTTAACCTAGTAGATCTTCTAAAAATGCTTGGAAGAGTTTGGGGTTCATATTGTTGTTGTTGTTGTTTTTGTTGCTGATCATTATGATTTTTTGGCACCTTTTCTTTTTCTTTTTCTATGATATCATCAAGCACTATGTATTATGTGTTTTTCTTTTCCAATTTCTTTCTCTAAAACTAGCCTTTATATAATATCCTTTCTTTGAATACCACATCTCTACTCCTAAGGATTTTATGGTTTTCATAATCATATCGGTGATAACCAAAACCATTAACACCATATCCAATAAAGGTACACTTCTTTGATTTTGCCTCAAGATTTGTTCTATTTTCTTTATTAATGTGGACAAATGTTTCATAACCAAAGGTCTTTGGAAATGAGTAGTTTACCTTCTTACATGTCCATGCCTCCTCTAGAATACCACCATCTAGGGAACTTGGGGGCCCTCTATTTATTAGATAAATAGAACTATCTACAACATCTCCCCAAAATTGTAAGGGTAATCCTACATGTAATCTCATACACTTTTCACACTCGATGACAGTCTTGTTCATCCTTCCTGACACACCATTTCTTGTGGTGTTCCTGGAACTATCTTCTCTCTATGAATTCCATGGTATGAATAGTAATTATCAAACTCCTTGTTGTAGTATTCACCTCCATTATCTGATCTGAGACATTTCAACTTCTTTCCTGCTTCATTCTCAGCCAAAGTTTTACATTTCTTAAGAGTATCAAAGACGTCGAATTTATTTCAAATACACTAAACCCAAGTTTTATTAGTTGCATCACCAATAAAAGTAATATAATAATGATATCCATTGATAGATGATACTTGAGACGGTCCCCATACATCTACATGTACAAGATCTAATTTTAACTCTTTTTTTCATTCCCAAACCCGAGGAATTTCACTCTCTTATGTTTTCCATAAACATAATTCTCACATAAATCCAAATCTACAACATGCTTCAAACCTAGCAACAAATTTCTTGAGTGAAGAATCTACATCCCCTTCTCACTCATGTGCCCAAGCCTATGATGCCATAGTGTTGTATGTTCTCTTGTGGAGGTTAAAGCATTAGCATAAAAAAATACCATTGCATAAAATGCAATTTACTAACCTTCTCTCCTTTTTCTATTACCAAGATTCCTTTAATGGCCTTCCATGTTTTTTCTGTAAATGTACTTACACAACCTTCACTTCCCAATTGCACTGTTGAAATCAGATTTTTATTTAGACGTGGAACGTGTCTTACCTCCTTTAATAGCCAGTGGTTTCCATTATATTTTTTATAAGTACCTTACCCATTCCAATAATTTTACAGGGTTTATCATCACCCAGACAAACCTATCCAAAATATCCTTAAACATAGTCATGAAAATGTTTTCTATGGAGTGTGGCTTGGAATGAAGCACCCGAATCTACCACCCAGACATCAATAATATTTCTAGTGAAAGAATCAAAAAATATTGCAACATATCACCTATTACATTTTATTCCTTATTGTTCTCTTGTTTTCCATCTCCTTCTTTTCTCCTCTGAGACTTACAATCTTTCTTTAAGTGTCCTTTCTTCCCACATTTCCAGCACACTATCCCCAATATGGATTTTTATATGCCTTTTCTTGACTTATTATGATATCTTGGGCCCTTTCCTCTCTCTAGTTTTCTTCCCCTAATCTCTGTAATCAAATCATTACCTAATGTCTCACTTGAGATTTTTTGTCACATTTCCTTGCTAAGGATAGCACAAACAACATCATCAAAATTTAAAGTTCTAGAACTATGGATAAAATTATTGATATCCATGACTAATCCATTCCAAATTTATGGTAATGAGCATAGAAAAAATAGATCCCTAACTTCATCATCAAAATTTACCCTTACGGAACTTAACTGATTGGTAACCATGTTAAATGCATTTAAATGATTAGCAACATATACACCTTCTAACATCTTCATATTAAATAAACGATTCATAAGAAATACCTTGTTTCATGTCAATGGTTTTTCATATAGTTTGTCTAATGCCTTCATTAGAACTTTTGTTTTCGTTTCTTTTAAAATGTTGAAGGCCACTGATGCTGTCAAGAACATACATATTGTTCCTTGTGTCTTTCTATCGAGAATATCTCATTATTTGCCTATCACACTCATCAGATTCTTTGTTTTTCCACTCAATGGTAGGTAAATATATTTCTGATACAGATAGACCTCCATTTGCATCTTCCATAGCTAGTAATTTTAGCCATTGAATTTATTGACCCTAAACCTACCATCTTCCACCATTGCTCCCACTCGAACTGAGAATCCTTCTTTCCTACAAGTTTACCAGTGAAATAAACGTTCATATCTAATACTAGTTGTTAGTAATTAAATAACATAGAAATGAAACAAAAATATTGGAAACATAGAAAAGAATAAAACAAGAGAGACATAGATATATGTGGTTCACCCAATCTGGGCTACATTCATGGAGAAATGGTCAGTCCTTCCTTTTATATTATCCAACAAATTGAAGGGATACAACCTATAACACATATGTTGTAACTTCCTATTTTCTCTCACACAAACTCCTCACTTTTTCTCATAGAATAACGCATTGTCATAATATAATTCCCTCATATAAATTGAAGGTTTCCTTCTAGGGAAAAAAACCCTAAATTAACATAACTTCTATTGTTAGATTTTCTACCTAATGAATGTTTCGTAGTGGCTATGAAATTACAATATTTTACAAGGCTTGCCCCCCAGGACCCTCATGTAGAAATAGTGAGGGGGCAAGCCCCTCCACATCCCCCCCTGTTAGGGACTAGGATAAAAATACAAATGAAAGAAGACCTTTGAGTCAAGAAGATAATCAGGCTCCACACCCAACAATCAACTTTACTCAAATAACATTTTTCCTTAGAAACATCGAAGATAAAAGCATTGTTGAGAGTTCCAATTTATTTCCCGACTAGCTTTCCATTATCTACCCTTATCATTTCACAATCCTTTGATCGAAAAATGAAATTATAGTCATTATCACACATATGGATAACACTAAAAAGATTGTGGTTGAGGCCATTCACATAAATGACATTATAAGCCTTAGTCTTCTTATCTAGATTAAATTTTCCGTTTCCTTTTATTTATATTGGGGAATTGTTTTCAAACTTAGAAATGCCTTTTCCATTTTCTTTCAAAAATATGAACTTATTCTTGTCTCCAATCATTTTCTTTGAGAAACTATTGTCCACATACCACTTCTCCTCTTGGTCATGAGCATATAGTACAACACTGCATTCTTCATTTCCTATATTTTGTTTCCATCATTTTACATTCTTTTGGGGAGATAGTTGTTCAAACTTCTACTATTTAGTAGGATTAAACAATTTACGCCTACACTCATTAGCTTTATTCCTATAATTCTGAAAAATGTAACATTAAATCTCATTCGTAATATGGAAGAATGATTTTCTTTGTGCAACAAGGAAAATTCTATATCTACCAAGTTCAAGGTGATTAGAATTATAATTTTCAACTCTTTCAACTTTAATCTCTCTAAAATCAACAAATTTATGACCAAAGTTAAGATACATATAGTAGTTACAATAAAATATTTTTGGGTACCTATGATAGTACATATGTTGAGTATGAGTAAATATATTAAGATTCTTCCTACTAGCTTATTGGTGAACAAGTCTATGCTAATATGCTTTTCTATTAACAGAATTGTTACCTCTCAACTTTTCCTTAGGATTTTTCACTCGTTCATCCTTACTAGCTCTTCCTTTAAGTGCTTTCGCATAGCTCTAAGGCTCCTTGTTTCCTAGGGACCTGGAAATCGATTCCCCTTTCAAAGTTTGTTGAGGCTCTTTATATCCTAGACCAGGTTAGTTTTTTTATGGTCTTTGTAAGCGAAGGATATCATAAAAATCTTATAAACCCTTAATGAATCTAAGATATAAATACATCTTAGACTTGATCTTCACAATATTTGTTCTCAGAGATACAATTTCTACCTCCAACTCTTGGCAGTTCTTTTCCCATTCAGGTATTTGGTTCCTAAGAATCTCTTCTTCTATCTTGGCTTATTCAAGTTGAGTTTTCATAGAAATGATATCTCCATCATATGCAACCAAACTAGCCTTTCCTTTCCTTTTTGACAATTATATCTTTAGAACTTCATTTTCAACCTCTACTCTATCATGACATTTTTGTTCTTCCTTTAATTACTAAACTAGAATTTTCCTCAACTTGAGAATTTCTTATAGATTTACCTTTTTTTTAGTTCCCTATGATACCAATGCAAACCCCATATTGTTATTTGTGTGCCCCTTATAAACCCACTATTATTATTGTTGAGCCAAAATTGACCTCATCAACATTTGGGAAGGCCATCCTATCAAAGTCCCAAATCAGACTCTTATACGTTTAAATGACATCTCTGATTGGTTTTGTTATGTCCAATTACCCCCTCTCTCCCTGATGACTTATGGTGTTTCTATTTATAATCAAATGAGAGGATAGATATCATATTACCCTCTTGCAATGCACATGCAAGAAATAAATCCTTAAGCTAAATTGACAGCTCAGTTAAGCCACACTAAAGTTTTCCCTTGTATAATAGGACTTCTAAAATTCAATAGTTAAATCTAAATGAAAATATACTCTAAAGATGAAAGTTACATAACATAAATCTATCTCGATTAGGAAGATATATATCTAGTCCCAACTAAGAGCAAGGTGATTAAATGAATTAAGATTTAACATGACCCTTTTATGATGAATATCGGGTTGTAGAAAAAGTTCTAGCAACTAATATAGTAAGTGTATAACATGATCTGTGTGGAGATTTTAAAATAAAATCGATGTGCCATCAAAATTAGGAAATAGTTCACTTAATTTCGATGAAAATTAAATCGATTTTGTAACCACCCCTCCCAAATTTACCCAATTTCATAGGCCTCCAAGGGTAAACATGATACAAAGAGCTACTATGACATGACCTAGCCTCCTAGGTCCCATTAAGGAAGTAGGGATGAATATTAACGACAAACTGAACTTTCACAACATCCTATAGGAGCTACAGGACATTCAGGGGCTGCGAAACCATCCCAGGTGGCCAAACCCTGAGTTAGACCCCTCCTCTGCCTTGGACCCTAACCACAACCACAAAAAGGCCTCCATGCAGTTGGAAACCTCCAACTGCTTGCACAAGACTACATCCATACGGTTAAAACCCAAACTTTCCAGTTAGGAGCATGTGTTCGGAATTCTGAGCCTAAATTCCACGGCAACCTCTAGCCCACTGCCCAGAACGTCCTATAACTTCTCAAGTGAATAAATGAGACGAAAACAAATCTGAAAATTTAAACTTGATTCAAAGGCTTGACCTAACCATGACAATAATTTCTTCAAACATATTGATAACATGTCATATATAGGTCATGAATGCTTATCTAAAAATAGGGGTTTGATATGTATATAAGAATCATCAAGAAGGTATAATTCCCTATCTTAATAGCTACAATAACAATTATTATCTAATTCATTCATTAACAATTCATCAACAAATCAAACATATCAAGAGTCATAACTAAAACTGGTTATGAAACCATGCTTATAGCTAGAATAATAACCATGATAGAACAATTATTAAAGCCACATAATAACAAGTACAAATACTCATGAAATACAAGAGGAAAATATCTCGTATTAACATGTACAAATCCAACCAAGTCAGGGACTTCCACGTACTAGCCAACCATAGATTGAGTTGAACCAAATATTTCTTTCAGCCAATCCCCTTTGTTCCATATTCTAAGCATGAATGTGGGACTCAAGACAAAAAGAACTCGACTTCCTGGAGATTAAACCACATCCACCCTCAGAATTTACTGCAATCTCGCTAAAACTGATCATGGGATCACTAGGCTTAAAACAATAGCATAAACAACCATTTATCGCAAACGTGCCAAAACCAATCAAGGGATCACTAGGCCCAAAACAAGAAAATAAACAACCATGATTTACTGCAATCCCACCAAAACCGGTAAAGGGATTACAAGGCCCAAAACAAGCTTGGATGCCTCATAATTTTTTCACCAATACCTTGAGTAATTTTCCCATCTCCACCCTTAGGCTTTACTGCAATCCGGCAAAAACTAGTCAAGGGATCACTAGGCCCAAAACAAGAACATAAACAACCAGTATTTACTGCAATCCCGCCAAAACTGATTAAGGGATTACTAGACCCAAAACAAGCTTGGATGCCTCAAAACTTCTTCACCAATACCTTGAGGAATTTTCCCATCTCAACCCTTAGGCTTTACTGCAATCCCACCAAAACCGATCAAGGGATTCCTAGGCCCTTGGTAATTTTATTGAGACCACCTCACCAATTCCAAAACCATCTGGAAATCCAAAGCTCAACTAAATGAAAGAACCTCATCACCCCATGGATATCTGGAAATGGAAAGGCAAGGTTGAAACCATTGTCACGCTTGGAAAAACCCATGCCAATGACAACAAGAGAACCAAATACACACATGCATGTATTATGCATTCACAAACCATCTAGGAAATTATACATACAACCTATTACCTACAAGTATTCATGTTGAAGCTACTTAATCTAAATTTTCCTTGCTTGTCCCTTGTTTTCCTTTTCTTTCCTATCCTTCCTTTGCCTTCATTTCTCCAATGCTAGATTTCTCCAAGAATGCTCTAAGTGTGCAATAGTATGAGAGAATAGAAAGATATCCAAGCTAAAACTAACAAAATCTTAACTAAAAAAATCTATGAACTAATCCTCAAAAGCCTTTTTATTATTGAGGCCTCTATTTTCTTCATTTTCCTTCTTATGAAAATTTGTGACCTTTCATCTCCATGTGGGTACAAAGTTGGCCTTCAGCACAACTTTTCATCTGTAGACATATGGATAGATAGAGAGGGTCATCAAGATATTGGAACACATGTTGACGATGTATGTGATGCATCAGCAATGGAAGTGGGAAGAGTATCTTCCACTAGTTGAGTTTGCTTACTACAATGGGTACCAGGAATATCTTAGGATGAGTTTGTTTGAGGCATTTTATGGGAGGAGTTGTAATACTTCCATCAGTTGGAGTGATCCAATGGACAGGGTGTTGATTGGACTAGACATGTTGGAAGAGACGAAGCAGGAAATGCAAGTAATCAAGAAGAATTTAAAGATAGCACAAGATAAACAAAAGATTTGTGTAGATCAGAACATGATGCTTAAGGAGTTTCAGTTTGGGGAACAAGTGTACTTGCGCATCAAGCCCAAGAAGAGCTCCTTGAGGATTGGATCATGTGTTAAGTTGACACCTCATTTTTGTGGACCTTTAAATATTATTGAAAGGACTAGACCAGTAGCCTGTCAACTTGCATTACTTCCGACTATGAAATTCCATGATGTTTTCCATGTGTCATTGCTTAAGAAGTATGTTGAAGATGTTGATCATGTGATTGACTAGTCTATATTGCAAGTGGAGTCAGAAGGAGAATTTCAGCCAGAGCCGTAGTGAAATTTGTAAAGAAATATGCTCATGCTATGGAATCGAGCAATCGAGTAGGTTAAAGTGCAATGGAAGCACTTTGGGCCCGATGAATCTACATGGGAGATGGCGGATCAGATGCACGTCATGTATCCTTATCTATTCATTGGTTGAGTGAATGTTTTTGGCATATGTTTTGGTGTGACGTTTGGTATGTGTATATATGTATATGGATGTAAATACTGCCATCAACTATGTTGTAAAGCTCTAATAAGAGGTATGGTTGTCATTTCATTATGGTTGTCATGTGGTTATGTTTCTTATGTTGGTTTACTTCTCAGTAGGATGACCATTGTAAATATTGCAATGAGCTAAGTTATAAATATCCATGGGTAGCATGTTTTTCTTTTCAATATTCTTATTGGTTGTAGGTTTCATTGAACACTGAGGACAATGTTCTCTCAAGGAGGAGGGTTTTGTAACAACCCTAGTTAAAAATCCATGTAATAAATTTAATAAAGGAGAAAACAATAACCATGATCATGGGACACGTATTCCAAGTTGAATGTCGGTCAAAACATAGTGATGGTGATCAATTTTGATTAATTAATGGTCATGGAAATTGGCAAAGGAAATGGAAAAGGCTTTAGAAAGGCATGAGACTTTTATTAGCATCCTATTTATGAAAATAATGGAAATTAGGAGAAAAGGAAAGTGAAAAGTCGCAGGTTGCATGTGAGGAGGAAAATGAAGGAAAATAATGGAAAATTGAATAAAATAGAGGCCTCATTAATAAAAAGGCTTTTGAGGATCAATTGACAGACTTTTGTCAGTTTTAGCTTGGAGCTCTCTATTCTACTCTCTCTCTCTCATAGTCTTGGACACTTAGAGTTTCTTGGAGCACTCTTGGAAGAGTGTGGAATACTTTGGATTTGGAGCAAGAAGGCAAAGGAAGAGAAAGAAAGTGCAAGAGGACATCAAGATCAACAACTATAGTGAGTTTTTCTTGTAGGTACCAAGTTGCATGTATGCTTTTCTTGCTAGTTTTGGCATAAATGGCACGTGCATCTGGTTTCTTGGTTATGATATGTCATTCGCTTGGAGGATTTCCTGGATTGATGGTGGTTTTTCTTAGCCTTTCCATTTCCTAGATAGCCATGGTGTTGTGAGTGTCTTTACTTTTGTTTTTTGGGTTGGTTCTCATGTTCCTTATGCTTGTGAGTTTAGTTACTAATTATTGGAAGCCTTGGTTGGACAATCGCTCTAGAAGCCTTGTAACAACTTGGGTTGAGTTACTAGTCATGGAAGCCTTGGTTGGACAAATGCTCTAGAAGCCCTTCTTAGGTTGAGTTAATAGTCTTGGAATCTCTCGTTGGAAAAATGCTTTGGAATCCCAACAACATATGTGGGTTGAGTTACTAGTCCTGGAAACCCTAGTTGGAACAAACGCTCTGGAACCCTGGACAGTTGGGTGGAGACCAATCTGGTGATGGTTAGTGATGTCTGACCGTGAGGTTGAATCACTGGTTGAGGGTTGAGGTGGTTTGGCCTCTGGAAGCCCTAGTTTGGTTTTGTTGGATTTGTTCCATGAGATACCACATTCATGCTTGGAATATGGCACGGGGGTGATTGGCTAAATGAAAGATTTGGTTCAGCCAATCTATGGTCGGGTGGTACATGGAACTCTCAGACCTAGTTGAATTTTGCATATGTTAACAAGAGCTCCTTTCCTCTTGTATTTGATGTGAAAATATACTTGTTCATATGTAGTTTTTATGGTCGTTATATCTTTATTATTTATGTTGAATATATATTGGTTATGAGGATGTTTTATGACAATATTGATGTATGGATCTCATCATGCTTTGATTAGAAAATGAATGAAAATTTAATATATGACCTAATAGATGATAATTTAGATATTGTGATAAGGCATCAATACTTACTTATGAATCTCATATAAGTATGTGACCCCTATGCTCAATTCTATTGTTATGACCTGTAGATTACATATTTGTGATATGTTTGATGAAATACCTATTGTTGAGTCTCCAAAATGTCATTCATTTCACCCTCTTTTCTTTCACTTTGCTTCATAATTTACCATATTCTACGGGTCCATAACCATGCCCTAAGACCATCTTCATTATCAAATATGGGTTTAGACATATGACTTTCCAATACATTTATTTTCATATTTTAAGTGAATTTATGTTTAAATATTAGAAAAATAACATGTACTCACTTATATATAAAATTTCGATGAGTTTTGTGACATGTGTAGGCATATTTAAATATTCCAAGACAGTTATATTTGGCCTCCAAGGCTCAAATTCGAATTTCCTCTTCAAACTCTTGAATATTTGAGGAAGATTTGAGATCATTGGTCAAACACAATTCATGGAGAAGAATCATCGAATTTTTTATAAGTGTCTCCTATCAAAGTTAGGAGAGATTTGTGAGAGGATATGAAGAGACGTTAAATGTCAACACATGGTTGTAACCACATGAGATATGTGTGGATCTACATTTATGAGTTATTTATCTTACTTTTTGTAAATATAGGAGTGCGTACTCCTCTCAAAAGGTGTGTAAATTTTGGGAGCTATGTTAATGCTTCAATATAGAGGTTTGGATTTTATTGGAACTATGCTTATGATTGATGTAATGAATAACATTGTAGTTCACTTTGATTTGGTTGTGCCTTCATTTGGTATTTGATGACGAGTTTTCTCAACTTTCCACCTCTCATGTAATTTGGGATGGCCACCTAACAAGTATGGGATGTATTCTAATGTTTTATTTGTAGTTTCTTTATGTTCATTTTAATTCTTTTGATTGGATGCATTGTTTACATTATTTCATACTCATTCCACTTATGTTCTTTTGCAAGTTAAGTGTTATTTCTCTCATTTCATAGATTCATTGCTTTTCAATTTGTATGATAGATATTCATGAATGATTCTAATTTGACAATGCATACATTAGTAATTTAAATTGATCTCTCCTTTCTTTCATAATAGGTTGCCTTTAAATTTTATAGCTTAAGAATTCAATGCTTTCTTAGTATAGGATTTGTTGCTTTCTAGATTAAATTTACTTTCAAGTCATTATAATAGATTTAATTTCTTATTGGTAACATAGATTTACTTCCATGTCACTATAATAGGTTTATTTTCATTTCAATAGAGTAAGTTTACTTTCATGTCAATTGTCATTTCAATTTCATAGATTAAAAGATTTATTTCCAAGTTTTGAATTTGAGGATTTTGAAAAAAAAAATATGTGTGCATACTCATCTTAGACATTTTTCATTAATAGGTTTGCCATAATTTAAATAGGTTAATTTACTCTCAAATTGAAAGTTGATTTCTAGCATATATTGTGCAAGTATACTTCGCAAGTTCACGAACCCTGGGTTTGACAATGTAATGAAAAGTAATTTAATTAACAACTAAATACCCAACACCTATCATGGCTAGTAGTGGTCCAGTCAATTCATTGGTCAAATGTTTACATTAGTACCCTTATTTCTATGTTATTTATCATTTTTGGAAGTTTCATGAAGTTCTCGGCAGTGGACTGATCCCTGGCCCTGAATAAGTGTCACAAAATCAGGGGTCGCTAGCACAAAAATACCTTAAAAAGGCCACAATTGCATGGATACCTTGCTATGGGAGTGACTGGAGGGTCCCATTCACATGCATGCCTTGTCATGGGAGCAACTATGGCTCTAAGGTAGTGAAAAGCAAGTTGCCTCAGGGGTTGGACACCTGGAAGGGTTAATTGGCTCCTGAAGGTTCTGTAGCATGTGTGGAAGGTTAGATTGGTCTTTTCATGTCAATTCCACTTCCTTAACTATATTTGGGGAATTAAATCATAACACAGTAACTTTTCGTCACATGTGTACCCTAGTGGACCGGTTAGCTTAGGTAAATGTGGGAGGACGGTGTTACCTTTAAAGGGTCTATCATGTGATGCCTTTAGATTATTCTTGATAACCTACATTTCCTGTTCCATTTCTGCCCACATGTCTGGTCCTATAAGTACCATATTCACTCAATCACTCCTGTTGATGGGAGTATTACAAATCCACCCATAAAGTGCCTCAAACAGGCTCATCCTCAGTGACTCCTGATACCCATTGTTGTAAGAAAACTCAACCAAGTGGAAGATACTCCTCCCACCTCCTTTGTTGGTGCATAACATACATCCTCATCATGTCCTGCAGAATATTGTTGACCCTCTTTGTCTGTCCATTTTTCTATGGATGATAAGTTGTATTAAAGGCCAACTTTGTACCCAAACCTATAAACATCTCCTTCCAAAGCCTAGAAGTGAACTTGACATCTTTTTCAATTACAATCTTCTTAGGAATACCATGCAATATCACTATCTCCCTAATGAATACCTAAGTTACCTCACTAGCGGAATAAATAGACTTAACTAGAATAAAATGTGCTACCTTAGTCAGCCTGTCAACCACAACGATGATAGAATCATGTTGCCTAGATATCCTCATAAACATGTGATGAACTCCAAGGAAATGACCTCCCATTTCCACTTTGGAATCAGAATCGACTATAATAAACCACCAGGATGCTTACACTTTTCTTTTACTTGTTGAAAATCCAAACACCTTACGATGAACTCAACTACCTCTTTCTTCAGTTTTGACCAATAATAGAATTTCTTCACAGCTGTTAATGTCTTTTGATATCTCGGGTGACCTAAATACGGCTTAACATGAAAGTCCCTCAAGATAAGCTTCTTGAGCTCACTATTGTCTGGCACATAGATCCTATCTATAAATCTCACCAAATTGTCTATTGCGAGATGATAGTCCATGTCCTGTTCACCTATACCTGGTTGTTGTAACTTGTGCTTAAGACCCTTGTACCTATCATCCTGTTGTCCTACCTATAAGATCTGATCCTGTAAATATTTCCCATACGAACTCATGGTTGCTATATGATTTACCTATACACTTATGTTAAGAGCATCTGCAACCTTGTTCTCATTACCCTTAATGTACCTAATCTTGAAGTCAAACTCATTAAGTGTAGATAACCACCTAGCTTTCCTGGCATTTAGATTAATAAATATCTTAGCCCACTTTGATCACTCATTGACACAAACCTCCTACCAAGAAGATAGTGCCTCCACATCTTCAATGCATGAATGATCATTGCCAACTCAAGATCATGAATCACATAGTTATGTTCATGCTCATTTAGTTTCCTTGACTCGTAACATACCACTTGTCCGTCCTACATCAAGAATCCACCAAGTCCTCTCTTGCAAGAATTTGTACATACCACAAACTCTTTAATTGGATCCACAATCTTTAGAATTGGAGCATTTGTAAGCAACTCCTTCAACTGCTCAAAACTAGTTGCACGTTCCTCTACCCATTTGAATGTCCTTCCCTTTTGTTGCAAATATGTGATAGGATAGGCAATCTATAAGATGTTCATGATGAACCTCTTGTAGTAACTTTCTAACCCAATGAATGAACTGACCACATCCACATTCCTAGGATCTTCCCACTCCATGATAGCTCTAATGTTTTCCGGATCCATTGTTATTCCTTCCTTGCAAACCCTGTGGCTCTCTTGCAACCATTTTGTTTGTCAGATTCATTTTCTCCATCATCTTTTCCATGGTTTTCACCAAAGTATCCAACTTAATATCTGATGATGTTGAAGGTTCCTCCTTGATAGTTACCCTTTTTTCAAGCTTCAACTTGGCTTTCTTGGCCAGTAAGTTTGCTTCTACATTGACAACAATATTCTGCATGTCCTCCATGGTAGTTGGGCTTGTTTCTCTTAGTTGGTAGGCCATCTCAACATCGAATCCATATGGATAGCGAAGTAAGGCCAAACCTAGTGGAGGATTTATTTATGGAGGGATAGAATTATAAACATTATTGAATTTGTTTGACTAATCTTGGACTGATTCTCCCTAAGATCTCTTCACATTTTCATATTCTTCTAGCATCTGAAGAGGGTTCTTTTTTACCTCCCATTGAGAAAGGAAAAGTCAATGAAATTATTGAAAATTTGAAATACTACCAGCTGCCAAGCCTCTATACCATTTTCTAACTTCCCCTATTAAGATTTGGGACAAAATCCTTAACTTCACATCATCATCATCTACTTCTTCAAGATCTGTAAAATCATTCATTTTGTATATGTGTTGATGTGTTTTAGTGGTTCCAATGCCATAAAATTGAGGTATGCATTGCCCATAATTTTGTGGCATAGCATTCATTGGTGCCAACAAAACCAATGGGGCATAATGAGCTGCCATGATTATGGTCTGAGAGGTAGATGTACTCATTGGTATGCTTAATCATGAGGGTGGCAGAGATGGTGAAACAGTGATCGACTAATTTTTTTTAAAGGAAGGAGTATAGATAGCATATGTAATAGGAGTAGAACGATGTGAAGGGATCAAAGGAAAATTAAATGAGAGAACAGAAGATGTAGTAACAATCTATTGATACATGGATGATCTTTCAGCATCCATATGCAGCTGATTGACCAAGTGCTCAAGTTTGTGAAACTATTGTAAAATTTCATTATCAGACTTTGAAATGCCAAGTTTCTGTGCTAGGATATATGGTATTAACTTAGACTCTTCAATGATTGTATTAGAAACAAAAGTTTCAAATTTGGATCTAAAAAGGATATGCACAAATGGCAGATCAAATTTGATGTCCTCAATTGTTACAATGCCTTCAATAAGGGTGTTATATCTCTGTAAAGGATTGTTACTTTCTTGACCTTCTTCAAAATTCCTCTTTCTAATCAATTTCTCAGGATCACTTACAACTTCAAGGGAATTAGGATCTAGATGTGATCTTGCATGGATCTTTCTAGAAGCCATATTTCCAATAAATTTTATCACAGCTATGCTTAAACACAATTTTTAGGTGAAATTTCAACCTAATGATTCCTAACTCACTGTCACCCACAGGAACTAGGTTTAAGATTTTCAAATCAAGGGTTTTACAAAGGAATATTTAGCTTTCGCTCCCTAGCAATGGCGCCAGAATGTTAGCACTCCATATATTTCCCTAGGCTAAGGAGATAAACTCCAGAGGTAACCAAAAACCATTTCTAGGCTAGAATCTAGCCCTTTTAGCCTTGGAGAGGGCTATCTCACTTAGGTTTCTCAACTGATCTGATATTATGCTAGGTATAATGTTGAATAAAGGTGTGCTTTTAAAGGTTTTTTTATGATAATATAGACACATCCATTGGGCATGGAGTCATGTCAAATCTATTTTTGTCTAGTGAGATGATGAAGAGAGGAAGGGTTATCTACATAGGGGCAAGTTAGGCAGCTTTGGTGGTGGAATTTAGGTTAAATTGTTCTAGAGGGTGAGTGTAGAAAGGTAAAAGACAACACATAGAGCATCAATACCATATATGGATTCTAAATTGTTGCTTTAAGATAAAAACATTGATAACTTGGAAAACTAAATCAGAGCACCATGAAGATGAATTATGAATCAAACATTTGGTCTTTCCAAGCAAGAAGATATGCATTTAATAAATGTAAACACAAGGGACAAATTACAAGATCAAAGGAGAAAAATCACCAAGATTCTAACACAAGAATCCCTGCAAATCAACTTCTAACTTTCATTCATTCACTGGAAAAGTTTTCAGGAAATACAGTGCACAAAAAGTTTATTCATCCCTAATATAACCAATAGAACTCATTACCATGTTTTTTCATCTCTATATACATCATGAGGTTTGATCTCCCACTCTAGGTGGTCAAAATAATTGACCAAAACAAACGTCTAACTAAATACATCAAAGTTTTAGTGCATATACTGAAAAATAGGAGTGGTTTTCCTTACAACCAATCTAAGCCTAAAACATCACCAACTTGGAATATTTGTAAATAAACATTAACTACACCTCCTAAGACAATATTCTACTTATCCACGTGATCCAAACTACTTCTAGAAGGAAAAAATATGAAATTTGAAATGAAATGGTGTTGAATGTCCAAACTTGCAGCCCATTAGCCAATTTCACAACAAATTAAAGTAGCGGCCATGTTTTGTATAGTTGCAGCCTTCCTCTATCAAAATGGAGAAAATGGGTATGCTTAAAATGTTCCTGTGATGGTACTAAACCTCTTAGATAAGATCCAAATTGTTTGTAGATCTCCCTTTGGGCTGTCCCCCACTTTCGCAACAAGATTGTCTCCTTTCACAATGCCTTCAAAAATATGAACATATGGTGACCTTTTCCTGATATAAAGCACTGGAAGAATCAATGTGAATGTTGTAACCTTCATATAACTCCCCTTATGAAAATCTAAACTTCAAAAATTTACTATCCCACCAGTACCAAAGATTATACAAAAGTGCAGCAAGTCCTTGCTGCATTTTACAAACTTCACAAAAACTAACTTATTTCTGAGCAAAAGACTAAAATTTAGAGCTGAGTGGTACCCTCTTGTTGAAGATTTACCTTTTTACTAGCCTCTCCTAGTATGTCCAACTTTCCTCTCTTCCTCTTTCTTCCAGATTGCTTGGCCTCAATGAGCTTTTGCTTTACCAATCTAAGTCTTCTTTTTAACACTAAATTATGTACATACAAACTTTTCACCTTCCTATGCAGAGTCAAGGTCCACTTCAACTTGTATTTATCTTTTTCAAGAACATTTTCAAAAGCTTCTAACTACCTAAAAAAATACAACTTGTCCCCGTGATCCTTTTCTACAAGTTGATCTACCTATTGTTGAACTCCTTCAAGTTGTTCTAGTAATTTTTCAAACTCTTTCTACTCATCAAACACCCCTTTGTGTTTTGGATGAATAGTCTCTTTTATTTTCATTTCCACCTTGGCATTTGTTAACATTGAAAAATCGTACACCTGTTAGCACAATCTAGAAGACACTAAAAGTGTCCAACATAATGCACAGGTGAACATTTTCCAGCTGAATACATTATGAGGTTTAAAAAATCAAATTTCTCCTAAGGTCCAAAGTTTATAAAGGAAAAACAATTAAGGTCACGCATCTATTTCTTCGATAAATGCACGTGCATGGAATAACCTCCAAAAGTCGTGCGGTTGTAGAAAATGAGCGATCCGAGACCACTTTACACACTTGGGGATGATTCTATGACATGAGTTCAGTCCAATATAGTCAAATTCGAGTCACCTTGGAGATATGCAGCCCTCAATGGAATCATATTGTCCTACTCATGTGTCTTTATCATACATGTACCAAGAGAGGGAAGAAGGATTCAAAAATTTTCTATATAAACAGGCCATTGGAGAACCAAAACATGTGACATTATTATGTTGGCCAAATTGTTGTTTGAGCAAACCACCGCTGCATTGTTGAAGCCAAAGAAGTGAAGGGAACTAGCATGTTGGTCATATTTATTCTAAGCAACCCATCATCTAAGTGAAAGAAGAGGAATCCACCATTGGAGAGTCTTCACACTTCTTCGAGAGAGAGGAGAAACTTGCAAAGAGATTAACGAAATAAACCCCCTTGATGAGGATTTTTGAGCTCCATAGCTCGAAGAATTCTCTTCAAGTGTCTAAGATTCATCTATTGTAGTCAACCTCTACCACTAGCAATCAATAAAGGGAGATTTTTCCATATATTATTGATGTGTTTGATCCATTTGAGCATTGTTTCATTTATGTACCTCTTTGTTTAGTTTATGTTTATTTATGCATTGTTTCCACTATTTACAATGTTATGTTTATTTAAGTTTGTCCACTAATAGCACCAATTTTGACTATGATCCTTTGCAGGGAACAATCCACTGCTAAGCGGGTGTCTTTTGGTACACTTGTGCTCCATAAACACTACAACGGGAATGGCAACCATACTACTCTCTTTTGATTAATCTAGATATTGTTTCTGCAAGACCTCCTCTCTGCACAACCATCCTACAAGGCGCTCTTCACCTCTATGGATTTTTTACAGACCCCAGGACCTGTTATGAGCCCGTGGAAGTGAAACTTTTTTTTTCTTTGTCGCCCACACGCCTTTTTCTCTGAAAATGTGCCTTACGTGCCTTTTTCTCTGACATAAGTGAGCACTCATTTGCATCTACAAAAAATCGGGATCAATAGAAAGCACAAAAATCCTTGTATGTTTTCTCTTTTCTTAGGTGATTGGCAACCTTTAGTGAATTTCCTTCACCTTTGCATTAAGTATCTTCTGTTTAATACCTTAGGTTGCTTTACGAACCATAATTGGTGAGGCAATTAGAGTATTTTTTATTATGTATTTGCAAATACCCATCTAGATTAATTAGAGAGAAAAGTAAGTGGCCAAATTCCACATATATTTTTCAAACTATTTTGCTTAATTTTCTTCAAATCACATAGCTTAATTAGTGAAGAAGTAAGTGGCCCATTATCCAGGATTCCTACTACTAACCAAAGAATTTTTTTGGGACTAGGAGCAAATGTTACTAAAGAAATTAAGTAATCTCTACTTCCCTTGTGTCTCTTAGAAGAACCTGGGATTGCATATGAAAACCTTCTCGAAAAAATTTGAATTTCCATCTCCCTTATTAAACTCCACATAGTTTAATAGGAAAAAAGTAAGTGGCCCATAATCCACAAATATATTTCTTTTTTCCATGAAAGGAGCAATCAACACTTAGCGTAATTAGAAGGATATTAAAAAGGATCATCGTATATCCACATCGTATCACACTTCATATGTCCTCGTACACTCTCTCATTTTTCGGTTCTACTCCATCCCTTTTATGCTCCTCTTTATGGTTCGTTTGGCTCAACCCTGCTATATGCACACTCTTATATCCTAGTTTTTTCTTTGTGACCTCAGCTTCTAAAATTTTTCTTTGGTTATATGCTCCATCATACCACTGTCTGGTTGTCTTCCCTCCCTCTTTCCTTAGATTCTACTAATGAATTTCCTTGGCCATATCTCCTTTTGATCTGCCTCTCTTACCCATGTCATTGTTATGTCCCCCCCCGAGGCTTTCTATAACACTTATTTCCCTTCCCTAGGCCCTCTACCTTCTATTCACTTCCATCCTCTCCTCCATGCCTCATCAACATGCCAACATTCAAAGAGGGGTAATTTACTATCAAGAATAGGGCCACAATAGTAGCACACATATGCACCACCACTCGAAGGAAATCATTTCCTATTTTTGTGAGCTCACTCTAGGCCCCATCCAGGAGGAATTAATCCATGTTGAGGAGGAATAAACCTATCACAAGCTTTATCTTTTGGACACATATATACTTTCTAAGATGGTAGACTAGGTACTAGACACTGGACACACTCGCGAACACCTCAACTAACATATGCACTCAATTGATTTATAGTGACACATGAAGTTCCTCCTTGGCAGAACCTTATTGAACCAGCATGAGCATTAGGTATATGTCATCCATTCACTTGAGTATGTGTCGACATATGAAGGACTCAAATCAAAGGATGGAATGCATTGAACAACACCTTGGTATCCCACCCTAGGTTGGAGGCATTCTGGGGGACAATAAAGATCCCATACATATTACAACCATAGATTTTTACCCCTGTATTTAGTTCATGCTATACTTATATTCTGCTAGTTTTTAGTTCATATTCTTCACTTCCAGGGTTGGTTAGGCTAGCCTTGCAGTTTTTGCATGTTAAATTTTGACTATATTAGTACTATGTTATCTATAGCCTCTTTACGAAGAGTGAAACTTTGGCTTTAATTGGGTCTCCCGAGTGAGAGAATGACCTAAGTTTTATTAGTATTATCTTGTACTCCAATGTGTAGACAATAATACAATTTACCCCAAAAACAAAAAGCACGGTCTATCATAGTCTTAAGCCAAACCCCTTAGCCACAAAGGGATCCCCTTAAGCCAACATTTCTCTAATACCAAATGTAGTTTTTAACCTATATAGTTAATTGTTACAAACATGTTCTTAATAAAAACATAAAAGATGTAATGGTACGCACACATTAACACAAAGATTTTACCCCAAAAACCCAAACAAGGAAAACTTTTTCTTTACAATATGTATATATTGTAGCATCTATAAACCACCAATCCATTAACCTTGGATTAGAATACAACCATAGTTGGTTCCTTTACTGAAATTACACAACCATGGGTTGAACCACTATGTGCCAAAAAACTACTAAAAGCAAAAATTGTGTGCAAAAAACCATTAAAAACAGACAAAATTTCACCCAAAAAAACTGAGGACATTTCCACCAAACCCCTGTGAAAGGGATATTCAGCCCTTTGTGACCTCACAGCTACACCTAGTGCAAAAAATTATTCAGGGGGTTATTCATGCAAAGAATATAACAATGGAATTCCCACTTCATGAGGAAACCTCTCATAAATTATGTTCACTTACCTCTTCAAGGGGGAAACATCCAAGAGAAATGCTCCAAATACAATAGCACTTATTGAAAAAAAAATGCATATCCTTCTACTCAATATATAGTTATCCATAGAGAATCTTAACTACTTATGGGTCCACTTATAATGTGAGCCTACTAACTAATTTTGGCATTGTTAGCAAAGAGGACCATTCTTATAATGATTGATTTTTAACTAACTATATAATTAACCTTATTCAATGGAAGTGACCTCATAAATTAAAATGTATCTAAATAAGGGGTTTAGGGTATGGCCGTAACATTTACTCACATTAAAAAAGGTGTTGTTATCATATGCTTACATCTTAATATGGAGATTTAAATCTACAATTCTACAACTCAATGAAAAATTTTGAGGTTCAATTGGAGGTAGTGCATCAACAAACGTATGTATATAAACCTAATTAGTGGCTCTTCAACAATGGAGGAATGGATCCTAGAGAAATAGAAATCCAAATGGAGGAAATGCATAAATAAAATGTGCGAGCTAATAAGCCTAAACATGGGCTAGAAAACTAGGCTAAATGATGTCATGGGCCTAGAAGAGATGTTGGTTATATGTTAGTTTTATGGAATGACGATGTCTTATGAGTGTTTAAATAATTACACAAGGTTTAACTTTCAACCATTATTTGGATATACACCTTGCTAATGACCTTGGAAAAGGGTTTCCTTGTTTATGTGTTTAAATTGATGATAAAAGTTAGAAAAGTATTACAAAGTAGGTTTCATCAAACTTCTTTTTGAAGAAATGGCATGTGAGATTTTAAATTGTAATATTTAAGTCAAAATACTATTAGTGTGGGCTTGAATTCTAGATATTCATCTTGAGTTGTGGATGGAGGATGTATTTCAATATATAGGAACTCCCTTGAATGATATTATGATTTTGTTATTTTTTCAAAATTTTGGGTATTCCAAATGGAATGAATTTTGGTGGGGTTATAAATAAGAAAACTTGGATTCTTGGAAGAATTTAGTATTAACATGGGTTAGGATTATTACCAACTAACCCTTGAAAAATGAGAAAATCCATATGCCTAATCAAAGAGGAAGGAAATCGTATACGTCCATGGCATATAAACAAGTATATTTAGAGGTCAAATGTGGAAAATAACTATAAGTAATTAGGGATCTTAGAGAAAATTCCCCTTGTTGTGGACTCAAAAGATTCTCATGACCCTAAATTGTTAATGGATGGTCAATCCTTCAAAGAAATTGGACATTAAAAGGTCAATAGAACCCTTAAAACCTTTTATTATCATCCTTTAAGAGACTATGTCTTAGGGGGAGAGAATAATACAACTCTCTGAATTCATGATTGGGTGGGATTTAAATTATATTGGTACTATTGGAAGACATAGTGGGAATACAACTAGATGGTAGAGATGTTCATATACCCTTTTTAACTCTCAGGTTTTTCCTACAAGCCTAGGGGTATCCCTTTTATCACTAGATATTGAGAAAAAATTATAAGTTTTGGATTTATATAGACCTTGCTCAAATTAAGTGGAGTATTGGGACAATTTTCTCAAAATGGAGTGTATTTAGAGCAGCCTTGTGGTCGTAGGGGAGACCTAAACTTCACCATAGGAGTTTCAAAAAATTGGGGACCTACTACATATATGGATTGTCTTCGAGGTTATTTTTTTGTTGGACATTAAACCATCAAAGCTAACTCCCAATTGTAGGAATAAAATAATTGAGGAAGATTGAATAGCCAAGAGACTTGAGTAGTTCTTAATATTCAAAGCTTTCTGGATGAAGTTATTCAAGTAAGATAGTGGATAGCCTTAGGGTGGGATTCAAATCATAATATCCCAATGGATCAAGGATTAAAAAAAAATATGAATGCTTCTAAAAGAAGTGGAATAAGGTAAGCAAAACCATTTATAACAGCAAAGGACTTAGCTACTTGAATGAAACTCAAAAAATGGAAATCAAGCAATGTAAAAGAAAAAGAAAAATAAAATATCTTATTATATAAAGAGAAGGAACATAATCCCAAGAGCAAGACAATTTGGCTTCAAGTAGGTGATAAAAATTAAAAGTTCTTTGGTAGATATGCTAATAGTATGGAAAATTTTAATTTTGTTTGGAGGATTAACAATGGAAATGACAGGTAGATAACAAATTTTAAACACTTAGTAGATGAAGGAGTTATTTATTTCTCAAATCTATTCAAATATTACACTTAGGCTACAATTGTTGAAGTAATAAAGTTTTGCAACTCCTTTCATAGTTTTGTAAATAATGAGGATAATTTGGAGTTGATGAAGGAAGTGGGGAAAGATGAATTCCTTCAAACTCTATAATTCTTCCTAAAGGATAAAAGTCTAGGTCTAGATGGCCTCCCTATGGAATTCTTCATAGGATGATATGAATTTATTGAATGATAGGGTGGTAGAGACCAATAAAATATGGAAAATCTTAAGGCTTTCAAGACAACCTTCATTGCTTTAATACCTAAAGTAATAATCCAACATCTTTTGAAAATCGTCAACCAATATCCTTATACAATTTTGTTTACAAAATTACCTCAAAATTCATCACCAAAATACTAAAAATGGTGTTATGAAACAAAATTTGGGAGAGCAGTTTGTGCTTTTGGAGGGAAGACAAATTCATGAGGAAACGGGAATAACACATGAAATGATGCCAACAATAAAAAAATCAATAGTAATCAAATTGGACCACTCTAAATCCTATGACAAAGTAAGTGTACCTTCTAATAGCTAAAGCGAAGTAGATTATTAAATGATGACTATAATAATGGTAGCTATCAAGGGATTTGCATTAGACCTTTTATGATTCTGGATTGTTGATGGACTTCTTAATAGGGGTAAAATCCATCCGGAGATGTTTTTTTCATTAATGATCCATGAATAACTATTTATAATGGATGGCCTTTTATATGGGACATACGGAGGAGTATCAATAGATGGATAAATAAAATGTATATATATCCATATACAGAATATATTTATTTATCCATCTAGAAACGGTGTAATAAATCACCGTTGCTTTAAAATGACAAAAAAAGGCTCACAGCTTTCCATTTTCCCTTCTATGGGCGGGTCAAATCTGTGATATTTGCTTCAACCCCGTATGGCTCACAGCGCGAGCAGCACTCCCACTAAGTTCAACACCATATGAAAGGTAAGAAAAGGATAGTTGAAAAGTTCAAAAATATTTTATACATATTCTAAAAAGCTATTGGTATGATTAAAAACCTTGACAAATTACTTTATTCATGTGAGATGTTTTTAAGCAAGAGTAAGGATATTTTTCCTATTTAATTCCTTATTAGGTGATAGATTAGTAAACCAGGGTTTAAATTATTTATGCATCCACCTAAAACATAACCTACAAAAAAAAATGAATGGTAATGGCTAATTTCCAAATGTGGAACCATTGTTGCAATCGGTGGCTCTCAATAGGGGGTTGATTAGTTCTTATTAAAGATGTATTGGAAGTAATACCAGGATAGTAAATTTCATTGGCTTGGGATACAAAAGGTGTGTTGGAGACAATTAGGAAAACTATGCTACAAATTTATTTGGTAAGGAGATCAACGAAAGAAAGGGCTTCTACTAACATCTTAGAAAACCTTGCTAATTCCAAAAGCAAATGAAGGGAGGGGCCTAAAAAACCCTTTCTCTTCTCCAAGGCTCTATTACAGAAAATATATGGAAACTAGTACAAGGAAAAGTTCTATGGGTCCAACTAATTAGATCCAAGTATTCATTTAACTAGGATCATGATTTCCCGGATGCGGGTGACTAGCAAGTGAGAAGAGATGATGGGACAGGGGTGGGGCGAGGTAAGACGACACTTGCCCGCCCTGTACCAAATGGCATATCAAACCAAGCAGTTAAATCCACGGAATACGGGGATCACCGGGAGCATTTGCTTCACCTCAGATGGCATTGATCCGCACAGTCTGTCCGCCGATTTCATAACCGCCTTCGCATGCTCTGGTCTAAGAGATGCATTGACTCAATTCAATGCAGTAGTTATGATGGGTGCCATTCGAGGCAGGAAGAAGAATGATAAATTCATGTTTAGCAATGGGATTGTTCTGGTGTTTATGGTGCTCTGTTGGTCTGGCTTTAATCGGTCTTGGTCTATCGCCCTGTGGGTCTGGTTATGCTCGGGCTTTCTGGAGAAGACGCCTCTGTCTCTTCCCTGGTGTCCTCGAGAGGTCCCCTGCCCTCGTTCGGATGCTTTTTTGACCAACCCGTGCTCGGCGGCAGTGGATGTACTGCTCGATTTCAATAGAATTGTTGTGGTCTTTGTAATGCCCCGTCTTCGCCATAGGATGAGGAGCCGTAGGGGAACTCCCCGGTGTGCGCCTTCCAGTACGACCTCCACTTCTCCATCCCTCTCCAGCGAGCTTACTGTCGGCCACTATCCCCGCACTCGAAGTGGGAGAGGGTTCTTTCATCTCCCCAGCCACTACCCTCTTGATTCCTTTGGTCTCCCCCATTCGGCTCTGCGATTTTCTCTTTTAATTGCACTCAGAATCAACCTAGGATAACGGCCCATATCTCTGTGATCTTTCATGAAGAATCCCAAGCGGTGGGCGAATCCAGTTCCCAATAAGAGGGCCCTGCCTCTGTCTCTACGCAGAATCCTCTCACTTTGCCAGTTCTGGAGATCCAAACTCCCTTTTCCACGGACGTGGCGATGGAAACGGAGGCTCCTGGTCCTTCTAATGATGTAGCTATTCGCGCCAGGGAGGATTTTGAAGTAGCTCGTGATAGGGAACCTCCTGAGTTCGGTTGGTCCCGAATAGTGGAAGAGTGCCCAGATGTGTAGATCTCTCTCTGTTACTTCGGTCTTCGGCAATGTGGCCCATAAAAGCGAGCATTTTTTTGGCTCATATGGGTTAATATGCATGTTTTTTTCTTGGGATTTTTGCAATCACAGTATGAAGGTCACTACTTGCTCCCCTGCGTGGGATTCGAATTCTAGTTCATTGTTTAGCTCTTTGTCATGGACAAAGCCTCTGCTTTTCTCTGCTGCTCCCACTGGGCAGTTGTTTTTTACTTCGGTCCAGATGTAACTTTATCGTTTTTATGTTAATAGAGTAATTTTACTTGGAAAAAAAAAACTAGGATCACGATTTCTCTTTGGGATAAGGTGGCCTTCATCCCATGAACTCATATCCCAAACATTATAAAATGTAACAACAATAAATGATAACAATTAGCCAAGAAACCCAATTCATAATCCCAATTAATGTGAGACTGATACCAAGGCAAATCATGATTGAAGACTAAGCTAATAGGTCAAGATTATTGACCATAAATACATGTATATAAAAATAAAATGCAATAGGAAGTAACTAGGAGGAGTTGTAAAGAACGAAATACTATGAATGTAGAGAGTGAAAATCTTATTGGCTTAGTAAGATGAAATCCATAAATCAAACATTTATTTTTCCACAATAGTTCAAACGAGGTTTAAACTCATCCAATTTGATAAATCAAATGCAACCTAAAGTGAAGGAAGTGTTATGAGTATTTAGAATATCATGATAATGATTAATACATTAATGTGTTGGCCCTAAAATAATATCTTCAATAAATGTTGAGCCCTCAAAACTAGAGGACTACTCAACATTGTTTTGCAATTAATCCAATTATGTGCCTTGGGATAGTAGTATAAATCATCATCTATAGCAATATTAAATGAGGTTAAAAACACAAATCATATGGTTCAAACAAAATTCCTCTTAATCCATGACCCATGCAAGTTGTTGCTCAAAATAAATTGACAAGAAGAACCATTGGCTCAACCTTACAAATAAATTATTCAACTTGTAAATAATATTTAACCTATCAAAATAAAATCATATTCCCACATAATGCCTCAAATATGCACATGAAAAATGAGTATTATATAAACATAAATGAAATATCAACTCATCCAACAATTCAAATTATAGACAACAAGCTAGGAAAGATGATGTCAATCCTAGTATTGAATCAGGAGGAATGCAAACATTGAACAATAGAGCTAACCTCAACAATTAAAAACAACCAAGGGTGAAATGGTGGAGGGAACCAAAATCTTAACCTTCATGTGAAGTAACACAACCATCTCCAACACATGTCAACCATTCAAACCATGTGCAAGCTTAAAACAAAATAATGTGGGCAACACAATAGCCTACACCATACATATCCACTACCCATTAAATAAAACCACTAGAACTCTTTACAAGATGGTTGAGAAATATGAACTTAAGAAAAACAAGAAGGCCCAACAACTTAAAATTAGGTAAAAATGGATTGTATTAAACATATAACACAAGGAACTATGAAATATCATCAACACATCATTAGGTCAACTTAGCACGATCCCTAAAAAATATTTATAAATAGCCAAGATAATGTAACAAAAATAAAGCCCATAGGGTATAACACAGACAGTGATAGGGTGTTCTATTAAGGCACTTTGTGGTGTAAAGGTCATTGGTTCATAACTCCATGGGAAAAAATCTAGCCATGCTAAGGGCTAGTTTCCCATGCCATATGTGATCCCCTAGTGATTTTAACAGCGTAGATGTTCCTAGGTCATGGATACTCAAGCCATGGGTTAGGGGTGTCGGTCATCTCAGGACTCGCATTATCTAACAAACAAAAAAAAGAAACAAAAGCATATGGCCCAAGCTTTTAAATAAAAACTATCTAGAATTGCAGAAGCTCTAATGGATTTGAAATGAAACCTTGAGATAATAAGCCTAAACAAGCCACAATGCAATGATAATCTCAAAATACGAATGTTGTGGACTAAAATGCAAATTCAATCATATAGGTGGTGAGAGACTTTAATTACACATAACTAATGGCCTTCAAAATTGACCATCACCTTTATTGAAAAGAAAAGGTGTTACAAAAGCTCTAGGGTATTCTTTTCTTGTGATAAAGTAGGCTAACAAGGAGCATGTTGTGAGAAATTTCTTGCTTTAGCCTTTACTTGATGAGATTAGAGTATTAATTGTTTGTTCAATGGTATATTTTTCTCCAATATTTATAGGGGAAGAAACAAAATTGTAGATGGATTATCAAAAGCAAGTTTTCAGTTAGATCATGGCCATTGAATCATATAGGCATAATTTGGTAGACATGCTTTACAATGTCTACATTCACCTTTTTTATTTGTTGTTTTAAGGTTAAATGTTGAAATCAAAAGTGACTACTTATTTAGAATATGTCTGAGAATTTTTTATGGGTCTATGAATTAGATGAATGTATAAAAGGATAGTACTTGATAAAAATATTTGGCTTGAGGATTTGATATTTTCTATGATTTATAATCAATGACCTTTGTATGAAGCCTTAATAATGAAAATATTGAGGATTCTCTATGGATGGGATATAGTAGATGGATAGAAGGTTGTAGCGATGTAATGTAGATATCATTTTTGGTCCTTGGGAGGGTTTATAAATGTTTAAAACCATATCAAAAATGTAAATTTGTCTTTGTGAATAAATTATTACTATTATTATTTGGTTGGTGAGTGAGGTTACATAAAATACATGCAATATGCATAGGCCCTCTAGAAAAACTATTTATGTGGGGCTCGATCTATTTTTGTGGCATCCAAATATTTACATACTAAAATAAATAAGGAGTATGCCTCCATTGTCATCAAACAATTGAAACCATATTGCAAATATTTTAATACAAATTTGACATTTTCTTAAAGTTGTGTCCCCCCCAAATATTTTTATAATTTTATTTTTACTTTGGTATTTTATTCTAAGTTCAGTTTACTTTATAAAATGGAAGTTATTAAAATAAAGTAAACTTTAGATATATAATATACATAAGGTAAAATAAGTTGACCCTACAAAGAAGTTGTCACCAAATTGGTTGTTATAATGAAATGTAAACATAGGGTTATCATTATTGTAACAGCCCTAGTGAAAATTCCATGTAATAAAATATAAAAACAATAACCATGCAAAGGGGGTGTTCATTTGGTTGTTTATCGCTAAGGAAATTGGCAAAGGCAAAGACTAAGGCATTAAAAGGCATTTTGGCACAATTATTTATGAAAATAATGGAAACTAGGGGAAAAATGAGGTGAAAGGTCACAGGTTGCATGTGAGGAGGAAAATAATGGAAAATGAAGAAAATAGAGGCCTCATTCATAAAAAGGATTATGAGGATCATTTGGTAACCTTTTGTTAGATCAATGTTGGAGCTCTCTCATTTTCTCTCTCTCTCATACTCTTGGATACTTAGAGTTTCTTGGAGCACTCCTGGAGGGTGTGGCATACTTGGATTCTTGGAGAAAGAAGGCAAAGGAATAACAGAAAAGTGTAAGAAGACATCGGCATCAGTAGCTACATTAGATTTTCTTGTAGGTACCGAGTTGCATGTATGATTTCTTCACTAGTTTGGACATGCATGGCATGTGCATGTGGATTCTTGGTCATGATTTGTCATTGGCATGGAGGATTTCCTGGATTAACAGTGGATTGCCTAGCCTTGCCATTTCCTGAATAGCCATGGTGATTGTGGGTTTACTTTCATTGCTTGTTTTTGGTTGGTTCTCATGTTTCCTTAACTTGGGTTGAGTTATTAGTTCCTGGAGCCTTGGTTGGACAAACACTCTGGAGCCCTGTAACAACTTGGGTTGAGTTACTAGTCCTAGAGCCTTGGTTAGACAAACACTCTGGAGCCCTTGGTGGGTTGAGTTACTAGTCCTAGAGCCTTGGTTGGACAAATGCTCTAGAGCTTAGCGGTAGATGAGGGTTGAGTTACTATTCCTGGATCCTTGGTTGGAACAAATGCTATGGAGCCCTAGATGGCTAGGATGGAGAACGACCTGGTGATGGTTTTGGTGATGTCTGACTGTGAGGTGGAATTATTGTTTGATGGGTTGAGGTGGATAGCCTTTGGAAGCCCTAGATGAGTTTTGATTGATGTGTTCTATGAGATCCCACATTCATGCTTGGAATATGGCACAAGGGTGAATGGTTGAAGAGACATTTGGGTCAACCATTCTACGTTCGAGTGGAACGTGGTAGTCACATATTTGGTTGGTTCATTGCATTCATTAATGAGAAATACATTCCCTTGATTTTCATGTGTAATGGTACAGATGTATTTATGGACTTGATGGGTGATATGTTTATTATGTTTGTGTTCCTACTATGATGGTTAAATGTCCATTCTACAACAGCAGCTATGTATGGCTCTAAACATGTTTTTACTTGTATGTGAATGGATAATGTCTCTATGACCTAATAGATGATAATGTAGCAAATGGCATAAGGTAACATTGGTTCATAGTGATTCTCAGATAAGTATGATATCCCTACACTTAACTCTATTATATCACCTATAGATTTCATGTCAATGATATGTTTGACGAAATGTTTGTCATGGCTAGTAGGGATCCAATTAAGGTCTTGAACAAATAATTGCTTTAATGTTGTCATTTCCATGTTAATTTACTGATCTGAAGAGATGGTTTAGTTCTGGGCAGTGACCTGGGCTCTGGGCCTGAAAAAGTGGCTCAAATCCTAGAGTCGCTAGCACAGCACTGACAATTTGGGTCTCTTGTCACTGGCAAGAAAACCTGTGGGAGCGACTTTGGGTTTCTGGTCGCCCTCATGCCTATAGCATGGGAGTGACTGAGCCTTAAATTTTCCAAAAGCTTAGTGGGAGGAAGAGGCCAAAAAAATAAGTTTTGCGAGAAACAAACCTGGTGAATGCAAAAGCAACAAGCATACTTGGTGAAGGAAGAAAAATGAGAAAACCTAGTTAAGGAAAAAGTAGCAAATAAACTCAGTGAAATAGGTTGGTGCCAATGAATATTTGTAGCAGTGGGGACTGGTGTCTCCAATAATTTGGTGCCTATGAATTTTTGCAATAGTGGATATTGGTGGCTCGAGTAGGTTGGTGCCTACAAATATTTTCTATAGTGGAGATCGGTGGTTCGAGTAGGTTGGTGCCTACGAATATTTGCAATGGTGGGAATTGGTGCCTCTAGTAGTTTGGTGCCTATGTATATTTGCAACAATGGGGATTGGTGTCCCCAGTGGGTTGGTGCCTACAAATATATTTGAAACAGTAGGTTGGTATCTACAAATAATTATAAAAGGAAGTTTTTTTGTTTTCTCTTGAAAGGGTTTCCAAATAAATCTTGTGTTCCATGTTGTGCAACTAATAGATCTCATATGTGATTGTTTTCTCGTGGTTCTTGAATGTTTGAATAAGTAAAAATTGTCTTATACTAATTCATCCCACCCAAGTCTCATAGTAAATGTGTGCTCAACAAACTAACAATGAACCACTACTAAAAATATCATTAATTTCCATCTCATGTGCCCAAAAAATAAAAATGAAGATGTCCATAAAACAAACACTATTAATAAAAAGGACCAAATACAACAATTAAATACAAATATAATTGCATAATCTTAAGAACTCTAATAGGCCTCATGTTTGAGGAAAATAAGAAAGGGAACTTGCAAATCCACCTATAACCAAGAGAAGTAAATCACAACCTAAGATACTAAAGCTCAAAGGAATCATCAAAAATAGAAATGTGATGATAATTGATTATGTCAATACTCATAATTGTATTGAAATAAATGTTGTTAAACAATTAAACATTTTTGTATAACCCACCAAGGACCTCACATTTATAGATACTATTGGATAATAGGTGAAGGGAGTAAGACGATGTCAAAAGTATCTATCCAAATACAAGAACTAAAACTACAAATAAGGTTCTAAGCTTTATTATTTGATTGAATGGATATGGTGATGGGCGTTGAATGGTTGTTATAGTTGGGAACTTATACCACCAACCTTGAAGAGTAATCTTGGAATTTAATTAGAGAGGACAACATTATAAATTATATGTGGTTGAAAGTTTCCAACAACGAATAAGTAAAAAGGGGAAATAAACATAGACAAACATTCAACAATAGAAGCAAAGGAAATATGTTACCAAGAAGGATAAAGATTTACATTAAAAAATCAACTTAAAACTCTAGGATATGATGCAAAGAAATAAAGGAACTTGTCAACACTCAAAGTAGGAACTATTATCCATCCAGATACATGGGTAACCCTAGGTGAAAATTATTCTCTTATGATACATCTAGTTAGCTAGTAATCCCTATTATGATTCATATATAGCTAGCCTCATATGCCTATTTCCCATTCTTTGGTCAAAACAGATTGATCTAGTCTACTCATCCGATGAAGGTGGGTTATCTATTGTGAATTACGTTAACTATTTTTTTGCATTAAAATGATTTACTTTAATGTTTAAGGCATTCTAGTATGGATAGCAAGTTGAAATTGGATTACAGACCATTTTTGGTTGTGTACTTGTTCCCTTACTTCACCGTAATGGTTATCATTTTCCCCTAACGTGGTGTGCCCTTCCTTAGGGACTTTCTTTCATCGTCTAGGAGGGGCACAAATAGGAGGATGTGATTGATGGCAATACTCCATGTTATTCATGGCTAACACTTGTCATCATTCCCATTTTAATATCCTATCTTTTGATTGGTTGTTTTGAGTCACCCATATTGATTCCTTATCGGCATTGTTTTATGAGAAAGGGTTGAAAATAATCGAGGTTGATGCAACTGTAAGAAAAGAAAAAGCATAAGCCAAATATCAAGATACAAAAGAATGATAATGGATGGAAATAAATCAAAATCTAATTATAGGTTGAGCTCTACCCGCTCTTATATAACCACTCATCCTCGACAGTATCTATGCATATCATGCCTATCAACACAAAAGGAACTCTCAAAGAACATCCCAACACCGATGAAGCGATAAAATTCCCATCACTAAAGGGGTATTATATCATCATAATTATGTAATAAATCAATAAATATTGTTTAAAAAGTTATATCAAGTAAGAAAAAGGCAATTGTGGGGGTTTAGTAAAACAAATACAACAGAAGGTAACTTGAGCAGCTTAGCACTCCCTTTATAAAAGCACACATGGACAATGGTTTTACATAACCTAGTATAAGACTATGACACTTTTCATGAAGTAAATCCCGAGCCATAACACCTATCACTTACACCTATCATTTGAAAGGGTTGTCATAAGAATTGTTCTCCCCCCTTAGGGGTGGAAGCACCTAATAGGTTTGAGTGATAACCCCCCCATACATAATAATGGTAACTTGTGCATAATCATAAACTAGTAGGAAATTTGAAGATGATACTTTTATGAAGTACTTTGATGGATTTGACATTGAATATGGTCTATGGTGATGCTCTTATGGTTCTTGTACCCATGATATTGGTCTCACTTGATTCTTTGAGTATGTGTTAGATTATTATTCGAGATGAAATCAAGTGTTAAACATGTTATGTCATTGATGTTAAAGGGAATTAAAAATAAGATAGAGTGAGGTGACATCAATGGAGATGAACATGGCAAGAATGAGTTGTTTTATATATAGAAAGAGCAAAAATCTTGGAGAATGGATAGATTTGATGATAGTTGTACAAGAAAGACAAATGATGCTGCTATAAGAAGGGACATAGAATATGAGCATTGGAGAAAATCACGATGTATTGTTGGAAAGATATATTTTTGGAGAGGTAGAGAGGAGAGATGCTCGCTTTTGGAGAGAAGAAAGCATTGAGAAAATAAATTGTGGTGTGCTAATAGCAAAGATGAGAAAAATACCATTAAGGGAAACACATATTATATACAATGAAGAGAAAAGTAATTTGGCATAAACCAATATAGATCCATCTCCTGAAACTGCTCATAAACCAATATAGATCCATCTTAATCATGATCTAGCAAGAGCCGCTCTACTGTATAGGGTATATGTGTGAAAGTTAGATGTGAGATGTGGGATGTTAGATGTTAGATGTGAGGTGTGAGATGTGAGATATTTTTTAAATAACAAAATTACGAACAATTTTTTAAATAAAAGAAAATATAATATACATATCATATTAAAATAAAATAGTACTTGTAGATTAACATCAATTTTACCATATAAATTAAAATAATGATTCCATAAGCATCTATGAATTTAATTAATAAGAGGATAAAAACTTAATATTTACAATATGACAATATTTTTAATCACAAATATTTACCATGGATATTATTAACTTCTAAATAGGCATTTTTACAATATCATGGGCCAATAACCAGAAGAGAAAGATAGAGGGAGGGAAGGCCAGGAAGGAAGAAAATCATAACACCATGGGCTAATATCATAGTTTATCAATACGATGGGCCATCTAGGCTCTTGATTATTATGTTATGGATCCAGGATTTTAATTATACAATACCATGGGCCAATACCATGGCTTATCAATACCACATGCCCAAAAACCATAAGTTATTTCAAAATAAAAATATTTTACAAATATTTTATTTTAATTTAATTTTATAACATTTTTTAATTAAACCTAAAAGAAAAAGGTTATAATTACTTTTGAGGTATATCTAAACCCTCCATCCTCACTACTACTAAAAATATTCCCATAGATATTAAATTGAGGTTTTAATAAATTAAAAATGAGAATGCTTTTATATATACATATATGAAATTTATATAATATAAAGAATATTATAAAGAATCATGATAGAGGCATCTTAACCAAGGATCCAAGTGAAGAGAGACAACAAAGTGACTAACAATGATAGAGGAAAGACAGTGCATGATTCTTTTAAGTTTTTTATTATTGTATTTTATTTGACATGATTGATCCAAAATATAGGTTTAATATTCTACAACCAATTATGTTTTTTTTTAGATTAGCTACTTTCTTAAGAGAGAGAGTGAGATGTGTGAGGAATAGAGTGGGGGAGAGAGACATAGAGGTGGGAGAGATAGGGAGAGAGATGAAGGAAGAGAGAGAGGAGGGGGAGAGAGATGAACGAAGAGAGAGAGGAGGGGGAGAGAGAGGGAGGGGGAGAGAGAGGGAGAGGGAGAGATGGATTTGGAGGGGGAAAGAGAGGGAGGGAAGAACAAAGACATTGAGAGGTAGAGGTGTTGAGAGAGAGGGAGTGACAAGGGAGTGTTGGTTTTAACCATGTACAAAAATTACCTACAAATGAATTCTTAAAACAGAAAATATGCAATAGTGAGAACATAAAACAAATACACACAGATTTTCCCCTGTAACCCAAAACCAGGACTACCAGATTGATTTTTCCTTATATTTTTTCAATGTTACAATACAAATATATACATGTTGAAGTGTCCATAAACCCTAGTCCATTAACCGTAGATTAGAACATAATTGTAGTTCCCTTGACCTGATCTACAAAATAACATGGGTAGAAAAACATCATGCCCAAAACCATGTGCAAAATCATGGGTAGGTTTTCCCACCATCTTTGGGTTCGCCCCCCATGCTTAGGTCCGCCCAATTATTATTGGGTCCGCATCAAAAAAAAAAAATCTTGGGGTGTTGCCTTAGACCCCGTGCAAGGGGGCTACCTCCTCACTACAAACTCCCCGACAGGGGAATGTACAATGCTTGGGACTAGTCATGGAAATAATATAACGCACACCCAACATGAAGAGATGAGTATGGAATGAGGGAGAGAGAAGATGAGCGAAGAGAGATAAAAGGAGAGGATAGAGATAGGGAAAGAAGGGGGAGACAGATATGGAGGGGGGAGAGAGGGGCAGAGCGAGAAGGAGAGAGGGAGGGAGATAGTGACAGAGTCGGAGGGTGGAGAGAAAGAAAGAGTGTGATGGGGGAGGGAGACAGAGGGAGGTGGGAGAGAAAGGGGGAGAGAGAGATGGAGTTGGAAGGGGAAGAAATACATAGAGAGAGAAAGGTGAAGAGGAAGAGGGAGTGACAAGGGAGATATGGAGAGATGGTGAAGGAGAAAGGAGAGCAAGAGGGAAGGTAGAGAAAGGGAGAAGGAGACAGAGGGAGGGAGACGAGGGGAATAGAGAAAGAGAGGGAGAGAAGAGGAAGAGAGAGGGAGAGGGCGGAAGAGAGAGAGAGATAGATATGGAGAGAGTGTGTGTATATTTTGGGGGTGAGAAGGAGAGACAAGGGGAGATAGAGATATAGATGGGGGGGTGGAGAGGGAAGAAGAGAGATGCAAAGAGATGAAGGGAGGAAGATATATATATATATATGGAGAGAGGGAGAGAGAGAGGGAGAGAGAGAGAGAAGGGGAAGAGAGAGAGGGAGGGGGGAAAGAGAAGGTGATAGAAAAATATGGAGAGAGAGTGTGTGTGTTTGTTTGGGGTATGAGATAGAGAGACAATGAAAAATAGACACAATGGGAGATAGAGATATAGGTGGATGGGGGAAAGAGAGAGAGAGAGAAGGGGAAGAGATATAGAGGGAGAGATAGATAGATAGAAATATAGAGATGGAAAGAGAGATTGTGTATGTTTCTGGGCTGATATAGAGAGATAAAGAAGGAGAGATAGAGGGATATATAGATATAGATGGAGGGGGTGAGAGGGAAGAAGAGAGAGACAAAGAGAGGGAGGGAGGAAGAGAAATAGATATGGAGAGAGAGAGAGATGTGTTTAGGGGGCTAAGATAGAGAGAAAAATAAGGAGAGATGGAGGGAGGTATCATATATAGATGGCAGGGAAAGAGAGGGAAGAAAAGAAAGATAGAGAAAGGGAGGGAGAGGCAGAGAGAGAGAGGTGAGGGAGGGAGGTAGGCAGAGAGAGAGGAGAGATGAAGGGACATAGACATAGAATGGAAGGTGGAGAGAGAGGGAAGAAGAAAGAGACACACAAAAACAAATATAGACATAGAAGTTAGATCTAGAAAGTCATGAATATTTTGGTTATTCACTAAAATATATGTATTGATTTCAGTGTAGTTGTTGATTTCTAATTCTATTTGATCGCTTGCAGTATATGGATTGATTTCAGTGTAGATTTCGATTTCTAATCCTATTTAATACCTTACACTAGATGCATTGATTCCAGTGTAGATGTTGATTTCTAATACTATTTGATTACTTGCACTGGATGCATTGATTTCAGTGTAAATATTTATTTCTAATCCTATTTGATCGCTTGCATTGGATGCATTGATTTCATTGTAAATATTTATTTCTAATCCTATTTGATCGCTTGCACTAGATGCATTGATTTTAGTGTAGATGTCGATTTATAATCCTATTTAATACCTTACACTAGATGCATTGATTTCAATGTAGATGTTGATTTCTACTCCTGTTTGATTGCTTGTATTGGATGCATTGGTTTCAGTGTAGATATTGATTTTCAATCCTATTTAATGTCAAATCTTAACAACCATGCACTAAGACAATCATTGACTTAGTGCATGACAATGTCCATGTATGGTATGGATGGACGCTTTAATGCTTCCGACCACTTCATGAATTTTCCGGTGGATTACAAGGAAAGAGGGACAGTTGTTTGATTGACCACTAACAAGTTAAAGATATATGTGAAATTGATTGAGGAACGTTGGGAAATTAATGTGAGTAACTATGCCCATCTACCAGACTCGCCCCTCTGCAATACTCGCGACCCTATAATATCTGCATTTGGGAGCGGGCGCAAGAGCTAGAGCCAGAGCCGAGAAGCCGAGAAAGGAGATGAGCACTATCACAGATTGGTTTTGAAACATATTTTGGTTCATTATATCCTCTATTGACCATTACGAAACCATATTCTCAAAAATCTCAGTCGTCATTTTTTATATGGCCCTCTTGTCGTCGTTTTCTTCCCTTCCCAAAGTTGCTCCCCAATCCCAAAATGATTTCAGACCCAAAAACACTTGTCAAACGCCTAACCACTTATAACCAAAATAGTAATAGTCACACACAACTAGCTAGATAACAGTCCAGCCCGCAACCTATTACAGTTCAACTGAATTTTGAACTGCCATATTTGATTACAGTTCAAGAACTTCAAACTGTCGTATTTGAACTCTCTATAGGATTACAGTGAAAGGCTAGAGCCAGAGCCAAGCCGAGCACTTAAAATTCTATGGTGAAATTCTATTCATAATTAGAAAACGAGATTTTAACTTATAAGCCCCTCAAAACCTATTCTCATTCTTGTTGGAATTTTATGGTGAATTCCATAACACAAAACATCCCAGAACAACTCTCTGATATGATGGAATTTTCTGCTAAATTCCTAAACAAACAGACAACACAAAACTGCTCTGTTTTTACTCAGAAAACTGAAAATTTCGTTCTCTGGACTTGGTGTTGCAGCAACAGGAATCGGTGTTGCAGCAACAGGAAATAACACTCTGTTTCTGTTAACACAGAAAAAACAGAAAACTGCTTTCTGGAAACGGTGTTGCAGAAACACATTTTGGTGTTGCAGCAACGCTGATCGTGGTGTTGCAGCAACGGGAAAAATGCTCTGTTTTTAATAACTCAGAAAAACAGAAAACTATTTTTGACGCTAAGGCACTTTAAGAAAAGTGACGCTTTGTGTAACAGCAACTAAATCAAAGGGCGTCAAATCACTAATAGACTTAGAGAGTGAAATCAAAGTGTTTTTGACACTTGGTGTAACAGCAACTTAAAATCAGCAAAACAGTAAACTGATAAACTGTAAACTTGTATTTATAAACAGTGAACAAAAACTGATGCAGTAAACTTAGCTGTTACAAAAGAGGAACGCTTCAGTTCCAGAAATCGATTTTCTATCTCAGAAAATCGCAGGTTCAGCACTACTGTGCATTTACAAAAGAGACACACTCTGTTCTTCTAACCTTCTCTCAGAAATAGAACTGTTGTTCTAAAACTCAGACAGAAAACAGAACTGTTGTTCAGAAATCTTTTGCACTGCCTGATTATCTTAACAGAACTGCTGTGCATTTACATTTATAGGAAAATAAATATCTGAGTTAAACAATAAACTAAGCAAAATATCTGCTGATAATTATCTGTGTATTTATTGCAGAAGAGGCGGTGATGAAAAAGTAAGTCGGTTGTCTGCAGGGGGTTTAATTCTGAATTTAAAGTTCAAAATATCAGTGGACTTTTGCGGCACCGAACAATCTGAAATGGCTGCTAAAGATCAGATTTCAGTTCTGTATTAATTGTTTGCAGTTGGAATTAAATTCCAACACTCCCCCTTAATTTCAACTGTTGCATACCCAGGCATTTCCTGAAATGATCAAAACCTTTCTTTGGCAATGGTTTTGTCAAGATATCAGCAAGCTGATCCTCTGTTCTGCAATGCTGCAAAACAATATCACCATTGTTAACCAATTCACGTATGAAGTGAAATTTGGTATCTATGTGCTTTGTTCTTTTATGAAAAACAGAGTTTTTAGACAAAGCTATTGCTAAGCTATTGTCACAGTAAATGGTTGTGCCATTT
>APFE031430397.1:0-13160 GCA_000404065.3 Pinus taeda | reverse complement strand
GAGGACCAGCTGGGATAGTGGACAAACCACGCTTGGAGTTGGAGAAGATATTGAGTTATCGGACTATAGGGATTGGTTGCCACCAGAAACGGGAGTAGCTTGTCAGATGGAAGGGAGCACCGGAAGAGGAGAGTTGGGAATCGGAGGACTCACTTTGGAAGTGGAAGAGGAAGATTGCGAGATTTGAGCAGAGAGTACTTAGATGTGCAGGATTGTCGAGGGACACAATGATTTCCAGTGGGGGAGGATGTAATGCCTCGCAGCTCCGGCACGGGTGCGCGCCCCTCACGCGATAAAATGTGACTAAGTATTATGCGAGCCCTCCAACATACGGAGGCGCGGTGGACAAAACCCACGGTTATGAGGAGAGCGTTGCGAGTTTATATGGAGAGCTGGGAAAACTAACCTACGAGCCGACCGTAGGCAAACCTTACACCCACTCAACTTAAGAAAAAAAGAGTTGGAGGCGTGACAGAGAGACTCATTTAAATAAAGCTAAACTACAAAAGAATTACATGGAAACTAGAGAAATGAAAGTTAACGACACTGGAAGGTATAAACTTACGTGCACATGGACTAAGTAATTAGATGAGTAGGAACTAAGTAATTAGATGAGTAGGAACTAAGTAATGAACAGAGAATCTAAGTAATGAAAGGAGAAACTATCCAAAGAATGGATGGATGGGATAATTTGAACCATAACAATCCGACGGATTGATAATCAATAAAAAATATTAAAAAAACACAGGAAAAAAATTAACAGAGAAGACTAAAAACAAAACTAAAATGAAAAGACTAGAGTTTGCTTTGAAAACAAAGATCAGAATAAATATACCTGAACATTGAGTAAAACATAACAACAACAAAATAATCGAACCTATCCATTCAGTTAATATTAATAAAAACATTAAGCAATATAAAATAACTATTTAAAATAAATTATATATATTAATAATTATAATAATAAAATATTTAAAACAAAATTTAATATAAGAACTTATGAGATATTAATGAACAATGTATTTAGAAGATGTAAAAGCGCAGCTCAGAGTCGTTAAAGCAATTTAATATAAACCACATCGTCCGAGAGAATTATAAGAGAAGGGAAGCCCTGAAAAATGGATTTCGAGGGCCAAGATTATGGCATCTGGTTTTTATAACTGACATGAAACTGCACCTAATTTAAATAAAGATAAACTATAGAGGAATTACATCTACACCACAAAAAATTGAAGTCGTGGAGAAACAAAATATTGAACACATTGGAAGGTTTAAATGTACCTGCAAATGAAAATACAACAATTTCAATTAATGGGGAAACTACAATGGTTTAATAATCACGACACGCATGGATGGAATAATCTGAATAGAATGGAATAGTGATTGGATGAGCAGGAACTATAGTTATGAGTGGAGAAATTAAGCAATCAACGGAAGGATGGGATAATTTAATAACCAATAGAAAATACTTTCAGAAAATTAATTACCTCAGGAAATTAATTATTGGCTGGATTGATAACTAATAGAAAATAATTTCAGAAAATTAAGAGAAAGAAAAATCATAGAAGTCTTGATTTCAGGCATTACAGTGCTGCAAAAATTAACATAAAGAAAACTGAAATAGGACTAGGGTTTCAGAGATCAGAGGAAATGTACCTGTAATTGAAGCCCTGCGAGTTATTGAGGAGGAGCAGTGAGTAAACCATAGCCGACTCTTCAATGTGAGGTTCCTATCTATCATAACTATGCAACAGAAAACAATTCCTTCACTAATTTTCGAGGAAATAAAATAAATTCCATTTGTTATACGCAAACATAAGAAACTAAATGAAACTAAACAGAAGAGGAATTACATGAAACTACATCAGGGTACACAAGTGGATGGAATGATGATGTGGCTGAAAAACCAACTGAAAATACACTGAAAACTTCAAAGAATATGCCATGTCCTTGGTGTGGTTTGAGCTGAGGAAACCTCGGTTTCTGTCATTATAGGGCACAAGAAGTTAACAAAAAGAAAATGGAAATGAATGGGATCGCTGGAATTGACAGAGATCAGAGGAATGTAGGAGGAGCGTAACCGACTCTTCAATGGGAGGTTCCTATCTATCGCAACAATACAACATAAAATAATGGAACCGGTCCCTTCGGAAGTGTTTTGATATGCATGGAAATACATTGCAATGGCTGAAATGAATTAAAAAAACTACTGCATCTATCAAAGTAGATAGAAACACAGCACAAATGAATTAATATAATATATACCTGAAATTAAAAGACCCAGAGAACTTAACCGCCTTTCCTCTGAAGCTAGGATGATCCAATTGCCTCCTTATATAACATGATTGACTTTGCACATACTCACTTACATGATAGACATGTCACAGGCACATGCACAAGCACACAGACTGAGATGCCCAAGTACATATACCAGACCCACAAGACACGCATAAACATACCAGATGAGACCACACATAGACACATCCGGCGAGAGCAGAGGTTCATGACAAGGAAGAAGTAAATGGGAAATTTCTGCGACCTTCGATACATATATGTAGGGTTTCTCTCAACGGATATATTGGCCTCCTTTTTTGAATAACGGTTTCAAAGGCAAATCTGTCTCTTCCACAAATGGGAGAGAATTTAAAATTGGTCTTTTTAAAAAGACAGGCATAAAACAATCATGTTTTTCTTTCTTTTAATTTCGATTCATGATTTCGGTTTTTCAGTTTCTATTAATCAGTGTGTTTTATGATATTTGATTTAACCATTACTTTTCTAAATTTAGAATAAGTTTCACATGCCCTAGGTAGAATCTAATGATGAAGTAACCGATGTCAAAATTAGAAATGGAATTGTCGGACTGACACCGGTTGGCTATTGTAACATTTCTAATCATGAAGTAACCGATGTCAAAATTAGAAATGGAATTGTCGGACTGACACCGGTTGGCTATTGTAACATTTATTTAACGGATATATCGACCTCTTTTCTTGAATAACCGTTCCACGACAAATCTCCTATTTCTTCCAGATGAGTGAAAATTTTAAAAATTAATGTTACTATCTTTTAGCTATGTTGTGTTCATTATGGTTAACTATTACTTGTTTTTGAATAATAAAAGCATTATATGGATATCCTCGGAAATTTACCAACGGTGTATATAAGGTTTCTCATAGCGTTTCTTTTAATGGTTATATTGGCCTCTTTGATTGAATCACTGTTTATTTTATTTTTTAACTGAACAATCATTTCACATATATACATACTCTTTCAACAGATATATGGGCGTCCTTTATTGAACAACCATTTCCAAAATATTTAAGATTCGTCTACCCAATGTCCTTAAAAAAAGCAAGAAATGTTTGCGTGTTTTTTTTTTAATTTAGATTTCTGCTTTTTTCTTTTCGTATTTATTTTAACTCCTGCATTTTACTATTTTACTGTGTTACCTAGTTTATTTAAATTTCTGAATTTTACTATGTTGTTGCGATTAGCTTTGATTTATTATTACTTTTTCAATTTTAGAACAATAACCTAAATTACTTAACACAATGTGAATGACAATTCTTTAAAACAACGAAGAGTGACTCTATTAAAAGACAAAGGCCAATTCTCTAATATGTTGGCCTCCATTCCTTATTGAATTGAAGAACTCATTTAGTGATTCCACTAATCCGGATTTGATTCCATGATATATTGGATTTGATCCCATAACTTAACATATGGAGTTCAAATTGTTTATGAAAGGCTGATAAGGTGGATGATAGGGTAAGCATGACTATGCATTGGTACAAATCAAATTTTTTTCTTGTTTATTATAGAACTCTCAACTAAATGAGCATCAATGAAACAAGTAATTGTTACATGATTAGTAATTTAATGTAAGGGGAATTTATTTTCAAATCTAATAGATATGATGCCAAATAATAATTCTATTGTAATATATCTATTACTCATCCAAAGTAAAGTTATGGTATATATGAGGAGTTAAAATATATTATTCAATGGTATCTTGGAAAATGGATATTGTATGAGTAATCATTTAAATGGGATGCTTTTCTTAAGGGCTAAAAAAAAAATCTATGTAACTTTCTTTCATATGGATATGAATTTATGATCATTTTGAATATTCATTTAATGAGGATAACAAGGATGTGAAGGAACCCTTTAAACCTAAGGCTTTAATGAATATACAATAGGATGTAATAATATTTTGAACTCTTCATCCTAAATATTAATATGAAGGTGTATCCATGGAAGAAACCCCTCAATCTATGAAGAAAGTCAAGCGCATAACAATCAAGGGAATATCATTTAGGTGTGTGAAAATAAATCCACCATTTGCATAATATGAGTATTAATGGAAGCCACCTAGAAAGATTTTCTTCAAATCCATGAAAAACATATTAAATATATTTATAGTGTAGAGGAGTCAATACACAAGGAAGATTTAAAAACTTTCATGATATAGAAGTAGATCGTGAAGAGGAAAAATATGACAAAGGGTATGCCATTTATTCTTGTGGTGTTGTTATGTGATTTGCTATTGTATATAATATAAAATATTGTATTCATAGGCATATTGAGAATTATAATATTAGTTATTAACTACTTTCAAAAATGAATGATGGTTCTCAATGTTATAGGATTATTTATTATGGCTAGAAAGTTATTTACTTATTATAAAATCAAAAAGAAATTTTGTCCTTCTATCTTGAGGAGGTGTAGATCCAAAATGAGTAAAGTGACATGACTATATAACTAATAATAATAGGTTTTCATCCCTAGTAATTGATATTGTTGTCTTAGTTAAATATGTTAATTTAAAAGTTGTGCACATTCTCTCTTATTGTCAACATTTAATTCTAGTTTTAAGATTTGTATAACAATGGGAATAGGTTGACCATATTGAGTTATGCATAAAATATTTTTTTCATAATGTTAGATCTTAATATTTTGGATTGTATTTAGATTTATCAATAAATAAGATATATGATTTTTTATACTATTTCTATTCACAAACAATATTAATATTAATGTTGTCTTGTCCATGTGGAGAAACTATCGACCCAACCAAGAACCTCCATAATTGATTACATTTGCATTTTGAATTCCTTTAATATAGTATTCATTATAAAAATTAGGTTAGCTATCTAATTATTATAAAAATAAGTTCCATTCAATTTCCAAATCAAAAGTAATCCTAGCTTTTAAAATAGTTATGTTTCTTCCATTGTTATTTTATGCATACACACGTAATAGAGATAGAATATCTTGATACCATGGCTTGAATTCTTGGTAAAACCAATAACTGATGGTTTTGGCATATGTATGATTTGAGTTTGAGTAAAAAAGTGAAGCCCACTTGCATGAATTGAAATTACAAGATTGCCCCCATCATTGCAAGAAGCCAAAGATTATGGTTCTCTCAAAAATCCCATAAGGGAATTTTGTCCCCAAGCCAAAACTATTGTTAGAACCTGATATGGCACAGCCATTAATGAGTATCATTTCAAATTCTTCTCATTCAAAAGCATGCATGTAAAATTTAAAAGTTCATTGAAACCTTGGCTTCATTAAGTGTTGACCATCATTAGAAGTAGAAATCCTTATGATACTTGTTTGAAGATTACTTATGCTATAGCTTAGAGATACACCCTTCTTCTTAACATAAACATATCGTGTGACCTTACATGTGACAAGTATTACAATGAGAAAGGACCACATGTGAAATGTCATTAGTAATCTCATAGTTGAATTAAAAGAAATGGCACAATGTAAAAAACATTGAATAGAGAAAGAAACTTTATGTCCAATGGTGAAAAGCTTATCCATTTATTCTCTTAGAAAATAAACTACCTTCTTTTACAGTCTTAACATCAAACATAGTAAACCATGGTGAAATCATAGTGAAGTTAATCAACATAGAGAGAGAATAAAGAGTCCACACAAAAAGATGGTATTGAATAAAATTTTTATGATGTACACCCTATCACCTCCCTTCACTTGTTTTAATAGAATTTATTCACATTGTTGAAATATATTCTCCTGAACAAAACTCCAAAATACCCCATCATAATCCTAGGTGTTGGATCAACGATAGATATAAATCAGAAACCTTTCGCATGGGAGAGTTTTTTTTTCCTAGGTAGGTGGGACTACACATGGGTTTTTAACTAATGACCTTAACATCAAGGAGTGCCTTCAAAGTACACCCAATAAACATCTATTCAAAATCCCTATGGGGCAGTGTTGTACTATGTAACAACCCCCCCCATTTATATGAGTAATAGTAATTAATATTTGACATATAAATAGGGGACCATTTTAAATTTTTAGCCTTTGAAAATAAATGCTAACTCTGTAAATTTTCCTTAAAAACCTTAAAAAAGGAACTCATGCTTGAAGCTCTTATCGCAAATTGCATCTCAAAGTTTTCCATGTAACAGTTGTTAACATTCCATCGAAATCCCGAAATGCGATATGACATGATCGCACTTCGCAAATCACAAATTGATGGAGCATGCCATTGTGTCAACCCTTAAGAATTTGTGAATGTGATATTGTGATTCTCGTAATCGCATTTCTCATTAACTTCGAATAACGTTATATGGCAATGTTTTAAAGTTGTGATGTGCAAATAAAGTGTGAAGCGTGGAGAAGTTACTGAGTTCTAATGTAATAATGAGTGGTTTGATAGAGTAATTAATTCCTCAAGGAGAGGAATTGATGTTTTCAAGTTATCCCTAGTTACCACTGAAATATCATGTAAAATCTTCCCATGATTCAAAGTCATTTCAAAGAAATCTCTTCCTTAATTTCCCTCCATTGTGTGTGCTAATATATCTCTTTCATTTCAAGCAAGCCTCAACAGAAATGTCATTGCGAAAGGTAATGCAAAAGCAGAAGAAGTAGAGAATTACAGAGTCTGTTATATCAGAGATGTCACCTATATTCACTGATGAGGAGTGACAACATGGGAAGTCATATACAATAGACTCAAAGATGAGCGTCCTAAAATTACTGTCATAGAGGTAAAAAATGACTCAATAAAACCGTTGGGGGTCCAATTCAGAGATGTTGCTTACTCCTTCCTTCACAAAACAGGAGCAAGAGCGAAAATACTCCCATACACTCATATGATTAGATGGGTGGTCGAAAATCTCAGTATTGAAGACATGCAATTCATGAACTCGAAGATGGAGCTAATGGGGTCCATCAAAGCTGAAGACCTGAAGAAAAGGTATCATATACCTTACCCTCAAGAAATATATGATAAAACATACTTAGCCAACTTTGCGAAGAAAATTGAAGAACCTTTCGAGATGATCCATGGTTGGAGGGTCCTAGAGAAAAAGTTCAAATATGATAAAATGAGTATGTATCTCGTAGATTCTTTGGAAAACCCCTATAACTATGCAACTTCTATGTTATGTAGGTTATATGGATTACCTAATAATACCAAGTTTTCCATAGAATGGATTCCTTAATTAATGCTTATGTCAATTCCCACATAATGAATTGGCCCCCTATCCTATCTGATAACCCAGCTATTGCTATTTTTGAGTACTGTCAAAAGAGATCCACCTCCACAGGGAACCTTTCTCCATTTTATTTCAGTGCCTATATCATGGATGTCATCTGTTTCTATACTAAATTTCCAATCAGGGGTTGGAAATGGACTTTGCAAGACCCCTACCTCATCCATCTCAACCACAAATAGATTTGGGAATCCCATTATATACCCCATTTTTATAAAATATGTCATGGTCTCATTTTACCATTAGATCAATTTGTTTTTAATCATAAAGTCCTCATGGTTTCTAAAGAAGCCACTACAAACCTTCTCGTAGCAGGCAAGTATTTTGCTGAAGAATGGTTTACATATATCAGAGCTTTTGGTATTACAGGGAACCCGCATGTGCTCCCTTTGTATGTCTCTGACAAGACACTAATAAGAGAAATAGCTCACTAGAATATGGGAAAAGACCTAACCAAGACCATAAAAGATAACTAAAATTCATTATGTCCATCCTTTCCCATTCAATTTTGTTCTTTTTCATTAGAAAAATTCAACCATGCAACCAAGGAATCACTAAGCCTAGAAATCCTCATGCTCCATATTGAGGCAATTTGATCCAAACAAAATAGCACATAATATTATTGTAGTAAAGATTAATCCCTTTAATAATGAGGCTAATGATTATTAGGATCTTTGACAATCAGCTCAATAATTCAAACAAGAATTAGAATGGGCAAAGGATAATTTGAGTCATGATGATTTTAAGAAGTTTCAGGAACTCGGAAGTCAAAGGCTCGAAACAATTCCATTGCATTTGTTAAGGGCTGAGGAAAATCCTACTCCCAATGTAACTATGAGGAATGCAGGACCAAATTCTCGCATAGAGTCTCAAGTGGATACAAGGAAAGCATAGAATACAGGGAAAGTGTAGGACACAGAGAATACAGTGGAAGCTAGCAGAAGGTCTGTCGAGAAACACGTCATAAGTGACCCAACTAATGATATTGGTGCCGAAGTCAAAAGCAACAATTTGGAGAAATAATGGGACAAATTTAATAAAAGGCTACAATATACTCCTAAGATAACAGATGCCCAAGAAATCACAAAATATCACACTCCTCTACAAACTCAGAAAACTATAGAGTCTAAGTCGATGGTTGAGAAAGGGGAAAGTTCACAACATATAGAAATCATTCTTGCATTCCCCACATTAGAAATTATCCTAAAGGTAACTGAAATTCATTGTTTAGATGTGTTCTACAACCCACTGCATAAGGCTATAATAAGAAGGTAGAGGAAGAGAAGGAGGGTGGAAACACCTCAAATTTGAGTAGGGAATGAGCCGATGGACATAGTTTAGAAGGATATTCCTTCCAATCCTGCTAAAACTTTGACAAGATTGTCGTAGTTTACAGGAGCATAACTGTGGTTCTTTATTCTTAAATGAGCCTTCTTCTTGGCAGCATAAAAATGGACTAACTCTGCATTTATGATTTTTCTAAAATACTCTAGGGCAAACAATCTCATGGGCACATATTTAGGTACCTTGAAATGGCAAAGTTCACACCCGTACATTCTGATTTTTGTGTAATTTTGCTACAGGTACCAGTCACCTATCTTGTACTGCGTGGAAAGTTGGAGAATCTTCTTCATCTCACTAGGGAGTCTAGGAGGGGGAACTCCCATCAACAGAGTGGATGCTGGATGTACAAACTAGTCAATGAATTCATTATAGTTGTAAGGAGACTCTAGAATTTTATGAAAGATTGAGGTCCAAAATATCACAAGCCTTTGATTTCCTTTTGAGTCCAATTTCCTGATAGGGAAAGGAAAGTTGTCTGGTTGATGATATAACAAAAAATGGTATATAAAAGATGTGTATTTGAAAACTCCTTCCCTATCCAAACTCATGAATTGATCATGGATTTTATTGGCAATGAAAGTGGCATAGTCATACTTGACAGTAGGGGGTTGTCCAGGAGTAAATATTGACAACAAAAATAGAGTAATATAATCAAAATATTCATTGGTATTAAATCCCATGATCATGGATATCATGTCAACAATAAGTCTACCAGTTTCAGTGAAAAAGGTCTGCAGATAGGGAGTTGGGGCAGTGGGTTGGTAGTTTGGTAGCATAAACATCTGAGCAATGTGGGTTATCTCTGATTTGGGAAACTGAGGAGCTTTTTCAAGTAGATATCCCACGGAAAGAGGAGCAAGGGGCTAAGTGGAATGGAACTATATCATTTCATTAATGGACTTAGCGGTTATGGGAAAAGGAACAGTTTGGGATGGGGACATAACTACTCTATGGATAGGGTCATAGTTGGCACAGAATTGATGAATGATATCTGGGAAAACATGAACTGAGGGGAGAAAATACATGGGAAGATTGGATTCCCACAGTCCAAAAAAGTTAGAATTATTCAAATGACTATCTATGATTTGGCAAAAGATTTTAAGATGGTTACCATCACTAGATAGGTCTTTTATCTGGAAATCTTTGTCGGCGAGGGTAAATAATCTAAGTCTTTATGGGGCGCGTTCATGGGCATGACATACATGGGGAGGAAATACATGGGAATATTTTAAGATGGTTACCATCACCATATAGGTATTTTATCTGGAAACCTTTGCTGGCCAGGGGTAAATAATCTAAGTCTTTATGGGGTGCATTCATGGGCACGACATTCAGGGCTATGGGAGTTTCCATATTTGGTTCTTGTGTATTCAAACTGGAATTCAGACTTCTTGTGGGAAAAATGGAATAAACAGTTGGTTTGAGGTCTCTTTATGGCAATTACAGACTATTTTTAACTTGAATTTGGCTTTATCTAGCAGAATTCCCAGTGGAAAACCGAAATTGCAGGGTTTTAGGGAAAAAATGGATAAATACGTGGATTAAGGAAGAAAACCATACAATGGCAGGTTAGTTGACAGGCTGCAAAGCTCGTACTATAGTCTTGCTGGTCAGGTGGCAGTTGAAAAGCTGGAATAGTGGATTTGGTCATTAATTTGCATGGGAACTGGACGCAATGCATTACAGTGAAAATGACATTTCATCGTTCTTTTAATGAAATTTGGGTTGGCGAGATTTTGTTTTTGGCATTTATTGGATAGATGACATCACCGTGATGGGACGTTTTTTCGTTACGCGGAGGGTGGTAAGCGGTTTACCCCGCTGCTTTTGGGGTCAATTAGTATCGGGCTGGGGGCGAGCAAGCATATGGAGTAGGCGATGCATGGCGAGGGTATGGTGGAAAACCGCCTGGTGATCGCGAGTTAAAGTGCGATCACTAGGGGGGTCGCGATATGATCATCAATCGTCGGATGAAAAGGCGGAGATCGGATGGCTGGCGGGTGCTGGAAATGGCGGGGAGTTAATGCAGCGAGCCCAATATATTTAACGATGATTTAATCATATCGGGCGTATCACAATTGGTCGGGGAAATGGTTATTAATTAACCCAGATGGTTAATTAATCCCATTGTTTGTCGAGAAGGGAAGGTTCTTAAAAAACTTCGGGTAAGTTTATCAATCCTTATTAACTTATATAATGGTTATATACCATCGGGGCGAGAATTATATAAAGTGTGGGGTTTTTAATATATTTGCATAATACGGGGAAGGGTTAAAATTTATATGGGAGTTATATATTATGTGTTAGTAGTTAATATGAAACAGAATGAAATAAGCACTAAGCCTATGTTCAGCATTCAGATAGAAACTTAGGCTAAAGAGCATTTTGAAGTGATATTATGTATTTCCTATGTAAAATAGGTTTTTTCACTTACGAAAACTTTTATGTAATGTAATGAATGAGATTTATGAGTACTTAGGCTTTGAGATCATTGGGCTGAGGGTCCGGTCCCTCCAAAAGTCAGAGAAATGCTCTGAGCCTCTTTGATTTTCAAATACCTTAATACTTAGGGGAAATTAGTGAAATCTCTAGGGAATATGTAAATGGAAGTTAGTTATTTGACCTTGCCTTGCTTGAACTACATCAAGTAAAATATTTGACTTGCACTTTGTGATAAAAGTAAAAATCAACACATTCAGAAACATTTCGTCACAATTATCATTCTGCAACACCATTTACCTACCCTACCTACTTAGCCTAACATTTTTTCTTCTTTATTTGGGTGCACTTAGACTGCCAAACCCTTATCAAATCATCCTTTCTTTTACATGGCAAGACTACCTAAGTCTACACTTATTACATCCAAGGGCTCAAATTAAAGTGTTGAGCTCCTTTTTATTTACTCTACCTACTACTTATCTGTGAATTTTAAACAGTTTGGTCATATTTTATTCGTTATTCTACAACATGAAATTGAAATATGAACGAGCCAAGTTTGAGTTGTTTGACTCTTCATCAATTGTGGAAAAAGTTAACAAGCTGCACACAATTGCTTATTACAGAAAATGAAATAGTAGTGGCATTTAGACTTGCACACTTTCCTGGTCTATTTTGTTTGTGGTTCATTTCTTTCACTTTTTTTACCAGCTTTATTATTTTTACCCTTTGATTTTTCTTTTAGGGTATACCCTCTTTACATTTTTTAATTTTTTGATTTTTTGAAAATATGGAAAACCTTTGCAAAAAGGAAAGATATGAACATATTACAGAGCTCATCAATTCAATAATGAAATATCACACCTATTAGTATAGGATCATAAGACAGTCATCAATGTACACTTCCAAGAACTTATGAATGAACTCCTTGAACACTGCGATGACTATGTGAGAAAATATTGTAGGTGCATTCTTGAGTCCAAATAGCATTATAGTGTATTGAAAACAAACCCATTCTATCGCAAGGTCATTTTTCTCCTATCCTCAAGCGTGATCTTAATCTGATGGTATCCAGAGAACCCATTAGTAAATGAGTAGGCCTCCTACCCTCCAACATTGTCCAACACTTCATATCTAAAAACATGGATGGGTCATGGACACACGCATCATTAAGCTTCTGCAGATCCACACAAATACTCATCTCAACCTTCTGCTTCTTGTCTTGAACAACCATCGGGCTCACCCAATCAGATTCTTCAATGGGCTCTATGATGCCTACTTCCAGCATCTTATCTAACACCTGGTAAACCTTTTCCTTGTATTTACGATGAAGAAGATACAATATTTTCTTGATAGGCTTCATGTCCAGCTTCAGACTAATATTCATAATGCCCAAATCACCAATTATGCCCTTCAAATATGAAAACTTGGTACGAAATAGATCCTGATATTCACAGAGTAACCTAGAAACCTTATCCATAGTAGTGTCATCCCAATAATCTCTATCTTGGAAAACTTCAGTTCTACTTCAGTCCCAATTTTTATTTGCTTTGTTTTCAATAGCACGGTGATGTCCAAATTGTCTATTTGTGGTCCCTCAACTTCGCGATGCCCTTCTGCCTTTGGAATATTAATATTTCTTAGATCATCATCCTCCTCTTCAATGGTCACATTATAACATTCCAACACATTGCGTAGTTGGGTACTCTGGTCTAGTTGGACCCACTCCATAGGTTCTTGTGGCATTATGAAGATAACTGCCTTAATCTTCTATAGGGCTTGATCAATACTGGCCAAGCCATCTTCAAAACATAAGGTCAACAATATCCCACTTCA
>APFE031430391.1:80037-175205 GCA_000404065.3 Pinus taeda | reverse complement strand
CATGATCATGCTATTCATCTGATTCCAGGAAGTGTTCCTCCAAACATCAGGCCGTACAGATATCCCTATGCCCAAAAAGAGTGAAATTGAACGTATGGTTGCAGAAATGCTAGAGGCTGGTATAATTCAACCAAATCAAAGTTCTTTCTCTGCTCCAGTAGTATTGGTGCACAAGAAGGATGGATCATGGTGAATGTGCCCGGATTATAGGGAGCTCAACAAGCTCACTATTAAAGATAAGTTTCCCATTCCTGTCATTGATGAATTACTGGATGAATTGCATGGATCAATTTACTCACCAAGTTGGATCTTCGTTCAGGGTATCATCAAATCAGAATGAAGATTGAAGACATTCCGAAACAGCATTTAGAACTCATGAGGGTCATTATGAATTTTTGGTCATGCCTTTTGGCCTTACCAATGCACCTTCAACATTTCAAGGTTTGATGAATTCATTTTTCAAACCATTCCTTAGAAAATTTGTGTTAGTATTTTTTGATGATATGCTTATCTACAACAAGTCTTGGAAGGATCATGTTGAACATGTTGACAGGGTGCTACAACTATTGGAGGAAAACAATTATATGCAAAAAGATCCAAATGTTTCTTTGGAGTACAAGAGGTGGAATATCTGGGTCATATTGTATCTCATGAAGGAGTTAAGGTAGACCCTAGAAAAATTAAAGCCATTAAGAAATGGAGAATCCCCACATCCATAAAGCATATATGTGGATTTCTCTGGTTGACAGGGTATTATCAAAAGTTTGTTAAGAATTATGGGAGAATAGTAGCACCTCTAACAACACTATTGAAGAAAGATGCATTTTCATGGACTCCAGAAGCAACAAAGGCCTTTGAACATCTTAAAGATGCAATGTTCCAAGCACCTGTCTTAGCTACACCGGACTTCACAAAAACCTTTATTATGGAATGTGATGCTTCAAGAAATGGAATTGGTACTGTTTTAATGCAAGATGAAACACCCATTTCTTTTGAAAGTTGTCCAATCAAGGGAAAGTTTTTACACAAAGCTATTTATGAGAAGGAAATTTTGACAATACTCCATGCACTTAAGAAATGGCGACCCTACCTAATGGGAAGACACTTCAAGCTAAAAACAGATCATTGTGGCCTTAAATACTTTTTAGAACAAAGATTATCCTCTGAAGAGGAACAAAAGTGGGTCACAAAGATGTTGGGTTATGACTTTGAAATCATCTACAAAAAAGGGAAGCAAAATGTGGTGGCAGATGCACTCTCAAGAAAGGATGAGGATGTGGAAGCATTGTTGTGCGCCATTTCTATTATCCAACCAGATTGGATAAATGAAGCAATAGAGGAATGGAAGAATGACGAAGAAGTGTGGGCACTTATTCGAAAGTTACAACACGATTCCAGTACGTCGGATACATTTAGCTGGAAAAATGATTCGTTATGGTACAAATATCGCTTATACCTCTGTAATAGTTCCCAGCTAAAACAAATGATTCTTATGGAATTGCACAATTCTCCCTTAGGAGGGCACTCAGGATTTTTAAAAACTTACCACAGGGTTAAGGAATTTTTTTGGAGGGCCTTAAATCAAATATTCAAAAGTTTGTGGCAGAATGTTTGGTTTGCCAGTGAAATAAACTTGAAACAATTAAGACACTGGGTCTATTACAACCTTTATCCATTCCAAGCCAATGTTGGGAGGAGGTTTCAATGGATTTTATCACAAGTTTACCCAAGTTTGAGGGAAACCGTGTCATCATGGTGGTAGTTGACAGACTTACCAAGTATGCACACTTTTGTGCATTATCACATCCATTTAAATCCAGTACAGTTTCTAGTTCATTTATGGAAACAATTCAAAAGCTACATGGAAACCCAAAGATTATTGTAAGTGACAGAGATCCCATTTTCACTAGAAATTTTTGGACATAATTATTTTCTTGTCTTGGTACTCAGTTAGCTCATAGCTTATCTTATCATCCTCAATTTGATGGAAAAACTTAGATAGTAAACAAATGTTTGGAAGGATATCTTCGTTGCTCTGTATTTGATAAACAAACACAATGGGTCCAATGGTTTCCTCTCGCTGAATGGTGGTATAACACTTGCTTCCATACGGCAACAAAAATGACCCCATTTATGGCACTTTATGGGTATCAGGCACCATCCATCACATCATATTTAAGAGAAAATTCTAAGGTTCAAGCAGTGGAACATCACATCGAACATCAACAACAAGTCCTCCAACTCTTAAAGGATAACCTTGTGTTGGCACAGAATAGAATGAAACAACAGGCAGATCAACATCGCAATGAAAGAAGTTTTGATGTAGGTGATTGGGTATTCCTACGGCTACAACCATATAAGAAATGTCCCTCAAGCAAGCTAAGAAGGATAATAAATTATCACCAAAGTATTATGGTCCATACAAGGTGTTGCAAAAGATTGGTACTATGGCATACAAATTGGAGCTTTCTGCAGCTTCTCGATTGCACCTAGTTTTCCATGTTTCATGTTTAAAGAAGGTTATAGGCGACAAGCTCCCAGTTCAAACAATATTGCCAGAACTTGACGAGGAAGGAAAAATTATATTGGAACCAGAAGCAGTCACAGAAACAAGAAGATCTCGACAGCTACGAAATCGATCAATTTCGGAGTATCTTATAAAGTGGAAGAACTTATCTGCGGAAGATTTCACATGGGAGGATGAGAATTTTATACAGAAGTATCCAGAACTACTCAAGTGTTGAGGACAACACTTTTTTTGAAGGAGAGGGGCATGTTGGGTCCTATAATACTAGTGATTACCCCATTACTATTGTAGTTGTACCCCTTATTAATATTGTTGGGCCCCTATTGTCCCCATATTGTTATTACTGTGCCCCATAGAATCCCTCTATTGTTATTTTTGTGGCTTTATATTATTATTGTTAGGTCGGCTGGGTTATATTGTGACTCCTTAGACTCCTATATATAGAAAGGAGGTTTTTGTCATTTGAATCATCCAAGAATTTTTCATTTATGTAATGTAAAGGAGGTCCCCCTCGAAAAGGCTGAATTCTAAGGCGTTGATCTATCTTTTCTTGAGCTGGTTTCATAACATTTGGTATCAGAGCTTTGGATTCTAGGGTTTCGCTGTTCCAAACAGGTCATCGTGGAATTTTCGCTATAACTTTTTTTCTACGACGTTTCAGAAGTTGAAAAAAACCCATTTGAGAAGACATCACGTTGAAGCTCGGGTCCGAATTTCAAAGCTTTTCGCGCTATATTTGCGGAGATATGATCTGAGGAAGTTGGTATTTTTGTAGACTCTTGAATTACATTCCAAACATGTGACCCGGGGAAAATCGTCATAACTTTCTCTTTGAGCATCGGATTGAAATTTCATAAAAAGGTACAGAAAGAGGACGGACTGTAGTTTCTTCCATATAGTTTTAGAGCCAAAGGTCGAAACAGTGACTCGTGGCACGTCGTACAAGTTCGCTCTATTGAACTAGTCTATATTTGGTACGTATTTTTTATGTGTTTTTGTCTTCAAAGGCTAATTATTTGAAATTCATGTGTAGATATGGGCCCAAACCGACCAGCAAGGCTAAGGCGATTTGAAAGACGAGGCGAGCAGCCTATAACAGTTGCGACAACTAACGAGGAGGGAGTAGAGATTCCAACAGAGCTGGAATACAACCTAGAGAGGTTGACTTTGGATATCCCAAAGACTAGGACGAATGACTTTCCTCTCTGAAATCAAAGACATGCAGTTGGGGTTCTAGGGCCACTTAGACGATTACTGCGTCGAGTTGCTCATGCTGTCATTTTCTATCATGAGAATCATCATGCTTAGCTGTTCTAGTTTCTAGGACCACATTTTGATTTTTGGTGTCAGCATATTAGGAAAATAAAAGGCCATGAGGCCTTATGTCCTTGGATGACATATTTTGTAGAAACACTTCTATCCAAACTCTATTTTTAATGAAAAATACTACTTTTTCCCACTGCTCATCTTGATCAATATATGAATAGATATTGTTTTTAATTTCCAAATGTCACAAATGTCTATTTAACACATGATTTGCCAATGCATTTGTCATTGTGTTTAAATATTTCATAATGTGTTGATATTCGATATAATCAAATTGCCTTTCCAAAATACGGACCCGTAAAAACATTCCTAACATTGTTGGACTCCTTACTTTATAGACACTATTTAAATGTAATACTACGAGCTACGAATCTAACCTGACAATCAAACGTTGAATACCAAATGTGATGGCATCAACTAATAACTCAATGATTGCGCTATATTCTATTATGTTATTTATTGTTTGACCAAGGCATATTCCATTAATAGAGACTAGCTCATCACTGGGTGAATAGATAACCCAGGCTGCGGAAGATAAATTCTGAGTACTATGATTAGCGCCATCAGCAAAGCCAATGTAAGTATGAGGGAACGTTGACATATGCAAATTAAGTGCAAAACAAGATAAGCAGGAGTAGTAGAAAATGTGAAAAACATTAACTATCACACATACCTAAAAAATGGTAAATATTGTACAAATCTCCACCAAAATTTTATGCATACTATGAGCTACAAATATAACCTAACGATCAAATGTTGAATACCAAATGTGATGGCATCAACTAATAGCTCAATGATTGCGCTATATTATGCTATGTTATTTGTTGTTTGACCGAGGCATATTCCATGAATAGAGACTAGCTCATCGCTGGGTGAATAGATAACCCAGGCCGCAGAAGATAAATTCTGAGTACTATGACTAGCGCCATCAGCAAAGCCAATGTAAGTATGAGGGAACGTTGGCATCTGCAAATAAGTGCAAAACAAGATAAGCAGGAGAAGTAGTAGAAAATGTGAAAAACATTAACTATCACACATACCTAAAAAATGGTAAATATTGTACAAATCTCCACCAAAATTTTATGCATAATATTTATTTAGGTAAAGCCCACTTTTGGGATTTCCCAAAGGAATACCATTGTAATCAACCAACTCATAGGCTACTTTAGCTAATACGCATTTTATAATGTAAGGGCCATGCCACATTCGTTCGAACTTTCCCGCACCTAACTTGTCATGAGCTTGATCATAAACCAAGACTAGGTCACCTTTTGAATATGAACGAGGATTGGCATTTTGATCAAATTGAGCTTTAACGCATTTTTTGTGAGCTTCGCTAGCCAGTGCAACACCACATCGATTTTCATCTAAACATGTTAAATGTACAAGACGTTCTTTGTCTGTAGAGATAAAAGGCAGTAATTCGATAGCTAATTTCAGGGATGGGATTTCAAATTCAATGGGTAACACTACTTCCAAACCATAAACAAGTTGGAAAGGAGTAAAACCTGTTGATGTTTTTGTAGTAGTACGGTAATCCCACAATGTTAAAAAGAGCATGGAATTCTAGTTTCATTTATGAATCCCAATTATTTGTTTAATCATATTGGTTAAAATTCATAAATGGCTTCGACTTGACCATTAGCTTGTGGATAGTAAGGAGTAGAGTTATCATAGCCGTAGGCCAAGTTGTGCAGATAGTTCAACAATCATAAAGTTACGAAAATGACTACCATGGTCTATAACAATAGCTTGCGAGACACCAAATCGAGCAATCACATGATTGAAAATGAAAATTGCTGCAGTTTTGCCATTGTCCCTATATGTAGGCATCGCCTCGGCCCATTTCGTAAAGTAATCGACTGCAAGGATAATATACCCATGCCCCCCAGCTAAGTGAGGGTTACAAGCAACTAAATCGATGCCCCATTTGGCAAAAGGACCGACAACTATGATAGGGTGAAGAGGCGCTGGAGGTGGTCGCATTTTGCGATCGTAAATTTGGCAATTATGGCATTTGCGGACTGCAATAATGCAATCTTAAGCATTGAAGGCCAAAAATTATCGGCTCGTAATATCTTTTGGGCAATATCATACCCAGACATACGTCTGCAATATGTTCCAGAATGGAAGTCATTTAATGTTTTTTCAGCCTCTTGGAGAGTCAAACAATGTCGAAATATAGAATCGGTACCACGACAGTAAAGAGTGTCACCAATGATATTGTATTGTTGGGATTGGTATCAAATCTGACGACAATCCGTTTTAGATAACTCAGGCCTAAAAATTTGCGTTTGGAGATATATAATGATATCTCCATACCATGAATCTGACATACTAATAAGAAAGAGAGATTCATCAGAAAAGGAATCTTCTACTACAATTTCTATATGAGTATGAGGAAAGTCCCATAATCGTTCGACGAAAACCAAAGATTTATTTGATTTAGATTTTTCAAATTCTAAATCAAACTCTTGTAATATAACTATCCATTTGGAGCATTTTCCCCTAGCAATTGTTTAGTGAGAATATACATCATATCGTTGCAATCTGAAATGAAAGTTGTTATTCGGAGAAGTATATAGTGACGGAATCGTTGAATAACTTGAATAGTTGCTAAGGCTAGCTTCTCAACATGTGCGTATTTAATCTCGGTTTTAGTGAGATTTCTACTTAAATAATAAATCACATGTTCACTACTAGAATCATTCTCTTGGACTAACACCATGCCAATAGTGGCATCGGATGCAGCTAAGTACAAAAAGTAATCTCGATGATAATCAAGTGGATGCAGTAACAATGCATTGGTTAGTGCATGTTTTAATGAATCGAAAGCTTTATCGGCAAGCTCATCACAAAAAAAAGGGATGCCCTTTTTTAACAGTGGAGTAAAACCTTGGGTTAGTTCGGCATATTTGTGGATGAATCTATGCAAAAAATTTGCTTTCCCTTGCAAACTTTAGAGTTGTGTAAGGCTAGAAGGAGCAGGCAATTTTAGAATTGTCTCCACCTTGAGGGGGTCAACACGAATTCCCTCTTTCGAAATGATGAAACCTAGAAGCTGATCTGATTATACACAAAAGATACATTTGTGCAAATTCAAGCAAATATTGTAATGCTTGCACCTAATAAAAATTGCTTTTAAGAGCAACGGGTGATCCTGCATTTTTATTGAATGAGCCAACAGGTCATCTAAATAGGGCTGAACAATATGCTTTATATCATGGAGTGCATAAGACATTGCTCGTTGAAAAGTTGCGCCAACATTTTTCAAGCCAAATGGGAGTTTGCGATAAGAAAAAGTCCCCCATGTGCATATAAACGCGGTTTTGTACTGATCGACATGGAGTATGTTTATCTGATTGTAGCCAGAAAATCCATCCATGAATGAAAAAAATCATTCCCGGCATAGTCATCAACAATTTGGTCGATATACGGAGTTAGATAATTGTCCTTGGGACAAGCTTTATTAATATCTCTGTAATCAACACATACTCGAATAATTCCTTGTTTTTTATTAATAGGTGCAATGTTTGATACCCAATCAGTGAAAGCAACGAGTTAAATGAATCCTGCTTTCAACAAATTTTCAACCTCAGTTTTGATAGCGACAACTTTTCATGGATGTATAGGATGTAATCGTTGTCTAACATGCTCAGCATCCAGATAAGTTTTTATCTCATGTACAACTATGCTAGGGTCAATTCCTGGAATTTCTTCGTATGACCAAGCAAAGATGTCGTAGAATTCCTAAAATAGGGCTTTATAAGTTTGAATCTCTTAGAAATAACATGAAGCTCCTATATGAATATTTTTAGTTATCCCTAGTTTCACTAAGATATATATGGGTATCGTTGTCGATATGTTCCCTAAATTCTGTTCAGAATTGGAAGAAAGGGTAGATATGGCACATTAAGGATCACTAAGAGTCTCAGATGAAAACATAGATGAGAAATTATTCTCAATTTTGTCAAAGGATGGCAAGAAGGTTGAACGATGATGAGTATCGTTCCATGGAATTTCGTCCAAGGTCATAACTTCTATAATCCCTTCATCAGTTAAGAAATCTGTGTTAAAAGTATCAGGCATGGAGATTGGTTCTAAGCATGACAAATGCGAATATTCATTAATAATCTTATTCATTCGATTGTTTTCAGATGTTGATAAGTTGGAAAAGGACTGAATTGCCTCATAAGTCAACTCAAAAGGGCTGTGAGGCATCTCACTGCCATATAAGACTATTTCTGACTCTAATGGTACTTTCCACGGATCTCCCGATTCGAAAGTACTTGATGAAATCATGTTAATCTGGGCACCATTATGAGGGAAATTGGGTGGAGGGAATGTGAAATTTCTCATCAAAGATGAGTCTTTGAGAAGACCAACACTAACTTCTTGATATGGAGTCGTTGATTTTTCAAAAAAGGTACACTACCAGTGGAATTAGGGCCTGAGGTATAATAGAATAATTGGTCTACCTTCACAATTCTTCCTTTGTGAAGAAACATGATCATCCTAAAATATGACGAGACTATTGCCGACATGGCATAAGTCCAGCTTTGACCAAGCAAAAGGTTGTAGTCAAGTTGAGCATCAACAACCTCAACGTCTATTGAAACTGTTTTACCCTCTAATTCGATTGGTAAATCATTTAGAAGACCATAGAGATGAAAACATCTTCCATCAAAGGCTTTCAAAGTTGTGGGAGATTGATTGATTGTCGAAGAACCTAAAGCTTTCCAACAGGCAATGGACATAATACATGTCGGCGCTCCTTCATCAATCACTGTTCGAAAAACTCGTTGAGTTTTATATGGACTCATATCTGAAAAGCCAATTGGTGCGGGAGACGTGGGACATGATTCTCGAGATCGAAAACAATCAAGTTGGAGTCATGAGGATCTACTACTCCAATGGATAATAATAATAACTTTCTTTTTAAGGAATTTAGACTTCTGTGATCCATAACATTGTTTAGAGAGTTTTCGGCGAAATCACATAGAGAGTAATTTGTCGACGCGTTTCGAACCAACCAGTGTGGTTCATCGTCAGGACAAGTTGAAGATCCAATCCAACTTAGCTTGTTAAATAGTATGTGCAGAGACTCCAACGGCTAATTTTGACCTAATGACATAAGTTAAACCAATAATAATCTTGTTATATTTTTAATTATTATAATTCTACGAAAATAGTTAAATTTGGTAAAATTATATAATAAAATATTCATTTGTTACTTGTACTTATATATATATCTATACATATATTTATAAACCTAACTAATTCATATGAATTAATATCCTTGGTATATCATATATTTATTTAATAATAATAAATTTTTATTATAATCATCATTTAAACCTAATGGTCCAATTGACTAAATTAATATATTTAATAATTCATATTTATTAAATAATTAAATAATTTATTATTTCAATAATAATACTACAAATAATATTCTAGACATATTAAATTATTGTTATTCTAAGAAATTAGTTACATTAGGTAAATTCTATAACTAAAGTATTATATATTAGTGTACTTGTATATTAATAAATGTATAAACATGTACCAAAAAATGAAAGTTGGTACATCATATATTTATTTAATAATACTATTTATTTATCATTTAAATCTAAGGTCCATTTGCCAAAGTATAGTATTATAATTAATTTAATAATTTACTATGTTTATTTAATATTTAAATATAATGCTATAATTGGATAATATTAATACTATTTATAAGAATTCATAATATATAAATATACATGATTGAAATCAAGAAAAAGAATTAATTTATCAAATTACATCTTTTTGCTGGACAAGTCTACAACACTTCAAGGGCCGACATTGCCGAAGGTGACATAACCAAATATTCAATGATGTTATAGTTCTTGGCAGCCCTAGCATGAGGGTTAAAGGCGGACTTTCAAAGCATACCCTTAGGAGGCAAACAAATATCATATTAGGGTTTGGTTTTTCAATATGTAATGGTTCAGAAGAAGGAGGAGCAGATGTGGAAGTTTGACTGGCTAGACTGGAGAGTCATCTCCATCTTCAACAAGACTCTTGGGTGTATAATCTTTGGATACTGTTGCTACCATAACTTTGGAAGACATCATCATGATATATGTCGATGCAGATGAGGAGGATTGGTCATGAGAAACCATTTTGTTGTCTTTGGGAGGAAAGGGGTCCTTCAAAATAGCAGGAGTGGGTGAACCTTTGACAAATTTAGAAACTTTGGCATGATTTGGGCATTCCTTGGTGTAATGATCTTCATCACAGATTAGGAAAGGATAACGAGGCTTCTTCTTTTCATCAGATGATTCATTCTTGTTTGATTTCTCCTTAGATCAAGTATCTTGTTTAGCTTCCCTTTTCCTTTTTTCTTATTTCCGGATTGCTTACCTTTGCCGATAGATGATTCTATGAAGTTAATTTTTGAAGTAATTTAGGGAGAGGGATCTTCTTCAGGTGTATCAGATGGAGCCGAAATCTGAGTTTCTTAGAATTTTTCTTTTTATTCTTAGATTTTTTGGCTCACAAAACCAATCATACCATCAACGACATGTGATCTTGTAAGGGCTAGATTAGTTTGACCAGGGCAGGGCAAATCTGGGATCTTTTCATACAAAGTACCAGACTGAGTATAAACAAGATCAAGGTATTGAGTATGAGAAATTACTTGCTCCTCAATTACAACACCTCATTTGGAAACATATTCGGTTATTACTCGTAAAAGAGATTTTATGAACCATTCGGCCAAAATATGGTCTGGAATGTAAACTTTAACCAAACGACGTCTTCGTCTCAATTCATGAATGTGATATGATATATGGGTTGACGTTGACTGTTTTAAAGAGGTTAAAACTTCAGTTCCATTATCATATCGAATGGGCAACTGGAAATGGGTCAAAAAAGTTGTAGCAAGGGCGTTAAATGTACTGAAGGAAGCTCGTGGTAGTTCTACATACCATTTCATTGTTGAACCAGTTAAGGTTCGTTAAAAAAGTCGTAATATAATAGAATCATCAATTAATGAGTTGGAGGAACACCAAAGATGATAGGTCATAACATGGTTTGATGGGTCTTCACTCGACTTACCTTCAAACTTAGGAATGTCGCTAGGCAACTTAGTAGGAATGGCTGGCAAAAATGGTAAATAGAGAAGAGTATCATTAGTTAACCGAGAGAGATCAAGAAAATCCAAAGTTGCAATGAAAGGAAACTAACGGTTAGGATCCTAAGATGTATACTGATAACCCTGAGGAACGAGTCATGTACCAGAAGTAGGATACCCAGGATATCCTGGAACAGTTTGAGTATTTGGAATTTGCATACCTCCTGGATATCCAGGATGAACCATACCGTATTGTGGTTGCATAGGTACTTGAAATGTATGACCTGGGTATGGTTGATTATGAAAGGGAAGACTCTGACCCATTTGACCTTGAATGAATTTCCCTTGAAAGGGTTGATTTTGCAAAGGTTTACCTTGGAGAAATTGAGTTTGAAAAGGCGGATCTTGAACAAACTGACTCTGGGGTTGACCTTGGAAAGGTTGCCCTTGAAACAACACTTGCATATATGGGACATTAGGTTGTACAACAGGTATTTGGGGCATGGACGGAATTGTAGGAATAGATTGAACACCAGATACTTGACAGATAGATTAAACAAGGGGTTGCATCATTACTTGTGATGTAAGTGGGACAACTACCTATGATACTCCTGGAATGGGAGTTTGAGGTGAACCTGAACTTGGATTTTAAACAATTGTTGGTACAACGGACTGAACCAAGGTTTGAGCAATACTCGGGATAGGATACTAGAGTGGTTGCTGGGTAAGTGTTGATGGATTAACATGGGCAGTTGGTTGGACTTGAAACAACATACCTTGAAAAGGTAATTGTTGTATAGGTCATCCAATAGGTTGAACATGTTGATACACGGGCCCTTTAGAAGCAAATGGAATTGATTGTTGATTTAATGAAGGGTTCCAAATTGTATTCATTCCAGGGTAAGGCATAATAGATTGACCAAAACTGGTTTGAGGCATTTGATTATAATTAGGATAATTTCTGGCAGGGGGTTAGCCCCAGCTGTAGGGTAAGATCCACCTAAAGGTTGTCCTCTGGGTGAAGACTATGATGGTTACCCCCTAGGCAGGGAATAACCACCTGTCGGGTTGATTTTAAGATTACCAACATTACCGAAAATCATATTACTAAATTGTTTAGATGTCAAACCTTCATTGGTAGGATTAATTCCACAAGTTGACATGCTTGAAGATGAATTTGAGGAAGAAGCTCTTGAATAAGCTCCAACAAGAGAGTGATATCTAGGTGGTAGAAAACCGCCATATAATGTTGACTCCAGAGAAGTATAAAACACAGATGTGTTAATAACCCATCATAAACTAGTCAAAACTTGGTATGGTAGAGTAAGGAGTCGTGTATCATGGAATCCCTTGTCCTAAAAAGTTGAAGGGTATTAACTACCAAGGGTTAGGGTCAAGAGATCTAAACAAAAGGTCTAAATATCTTACGGTTCACTGGTAGAAACTATTAGTTCTTCCTCTTCATCTAAAACAATTTCTTCAATGTTAATGAGACCAGGAGGGGGGCTATCAATTATAATAAGATTCACACGCGGTGAATGTGGAAGATATCGAATATGTGCTATAGTAGGTGTATAAGACTTGGGTTCAGAAATATCATACTCAAGTTCGTCAATATCTGGTTCAGAAAAGGGACTTGTATCTGAACAGTCTCCAGTATTTGGTTTAGTTTGAATGAGTTCAATAATTTGTAAATCAATTCCTCCTGAGTATGATACTAATTTCTGAGTTTGATTTAGTTTGATTTCTGCCACTTCAAAGCCTAAGATAGTAGATGTTTTTGGTTGATTAACTTCAGTTCCTTTTACATAAGAGTCTATAATAGTAGAAGTTTCAGTTTTTGTTGCAGTTCCGGATCCCGGTGATTTAGATTTTTCGGCTTTTATCATTTTTAACTGACTCGGTTTATACTTAGGGGGGTCCCCGAGTATCCTACGTGATTGTCTTGTTAATTCCGTGACAATGAAAAATTTTCAATTAATAAGTCACACAATATCTAAATTACACCTAAAGTCTCTAAAAAGTAAAAGCAACAAAGAAAGTAACACACGCTAAAAATCTAGGATTTCAAACTATATAAACTGAATCTTCAAAGAGATTTGTAACTACAAGTTGGTGATAAAATCCAATGTCATAGTGATCAAGGTGAAAATCTTGATAGAAATGAGCGTTTGGAACGAGGTACCCTGACAACCTGCTTAATGAAACAATCTGGTGCAAGTAACTTTGCTATAAACCATCTCGAGCAAAGATTACCCTCCAAAAAGTCCAAGTGAGTCTAGTCAACATATGTTCCAGGTACAACAGCACCTTCCCTCTACCGTCACCTTAGGTAGAGCCCTAGGATTATAGTCACTAAGTTTACCAAATACAACAATTTTACCTAGGGGGACAGTCGCAAATCGGACATACATGGAAGGGAAATGTAACAAGCTAAATCCCCTTGAAGGCTCCTCCACATGATCAATCAAAGGTTTACTTTCAAGTGACCCCAAGTACCTTTCAGTATCATTTTAATACGTGCAAATCATTATATCTAGGATGATGAAATGGGTACAATCACTTCACCAGATTCGACATGATCTTGTGCTTAAGTCATGTACAAGAAGAGCTTCCGAGAGAAAAACAAAAATGATTAGATTTTCTCTCCCTAACTCAAGATTCTATTGTTCGTTTGTAGCTTTGGAAAGTTTACTTCATTCCCTATTCCAAAGCCCTACACTTAAGAAGCTACTGAACCTGGCAAGATCCCTAAAAAATGTAAAATTCTAGATGAATTTTAATTAACACTGTATTATTAAGTTGTTCTTTACTCAATAGGTAATGAAGGTGAAACTCATGATGTTATGACACGGCTCAAAATCTTAATGCACTAAAAAATGCAATGGAAGCTTTCAAATTCGATGAAATCCTATTTAGAAAGAAAGAGTTTCTTTGATTTTTCCGAAATGAAATGAAAAACTCACAACTTTTCCAACTTTCCTAAAACAATCAATTTCATCTTAATGCAATGAAAATGCAGAAAACAAACCAAGTTCCAGATTTCCCTAAATATCAAATAAACCAAAATACCCTTTATCTTTTATCACCCAAAACTTTCAAGTACACAGAAATCAATTAAGAGAGTTGGAGAAAAACACATTTTCCCTATGAATGCTTTGATTTAATGATAACAACATTGTAATTGTGAGAAATTCCCAAAATTGAAAGCAACAATTTTCCTTTATCAAACAAAAATGGCTACAATTTCTTCACAAAAGCACTAGATCTCAAAAAACCCTAATTTGCAATCATAGACCATAAAAGGATCAAAAGCACATGTGATATAATAATCCAAACAAAACTTAACTTACTGATAAAGGAAATTAAGAATTGAATTTTCCTTAATAAACATTATAAACCATTCATCATTCAAATAAGACAAATCAATGGGAGAAAGTGTTCATTTGTATTAATCAAAGATAAAGAGGAGCCTTACAACCTTCGCCTTGATGCCACGAGGTTCTGCCCAAATGCCTTCAATCTATTCCTTAAATGAAAATCTTTCCAATCTCAAACTAACAACATAAGTTTATCTTCTCCGAGTTCTGACCTTTTCAATCCCTCTACCCTCTAGTCATTTTATAGGTCAGGAGGAAGAAGTTTAAGATCCAAAAGAGGAGGATGAGACTCCTTAATTGAGGGATTAGGTTTCCATGAGAAAAAGGTATTAAGATGCATCATCTAAGGGTTATAGTTCGAATAGTCATCACTTGGATGCTTTCAGTCGGGAAATATTCGACCAACTATGTTTCTAGAATGTGCTTTTTATTTTTACTTTCTTGAATTCACCTGCACGGGTTTATAGTGACAGACAGAGCACATCTCTGTGCTATTCTCAAAGTTAATTCTAGCGAATGCGTGGGAAAAGCTAGAAAAATCAGAGCAGGTGAAACTTAACAAGGTGTGGCAACCATTTCCCCAAATTTCTCATCTACTTCAAGACATTTTTGGTTGTTTTAGTTCTAAGGGAGTACATTCAAACATGTTCATGGATGGTAAAAATACCCATAAACTAATCAAGTGCCAGGCGACAAATTGACATGTAACACTCCCTCCCAGAATCCAAGGACACAATCCTCGACCCACACCACTAAGGGAATCTAGAGAATACCATCTCCACCCTATGGCTTTACAGGGACTTGTTGTGGCCAACAACAACCCCCCTTTTATTTAGTTTTAGTAATAAAGCTAAATAAATGGGGACCCTTCTAAAACATAAAAAACTAGCACTTATGTTTCCCTTTGAATAAAACATGCTATCATAAACTTAGGAAAACACCCGCTAAACCCCTTTTTTTTTTTTTTTTTTTTTTTTTTTTTTTTTTTTTCAAATTTTTTTTTAATGATAATTTCTAAATAAAATCGTTCTCTTAGCTATAAAACATTGCATCACAAAGGGTAATGGAGGACATCATATAAGCAAGCTTTCGAAATTACGAAAACACGATGCGAGATCGCGCGTCTTAAAGACCCATCGCGCATCGTGGATATCACACACCGCAAGTATCACCTAAAGTAAAATATCCTGATCCGGTGATATGTGATAAGGCATCTCGCAAATCACATCTCTCAGACGCATAAGGTGATAAATGATTGTTGACAAAATGGATTAGCGATATTGCGATCTGCGAAATTGCGAAGCAAATCGCAAAATCACTTTATCGCAGATCTGCAGGGCTCATCGTTCAATAAAGTTTTTCTCGTAATCTGATACCGAGCTATGGGCATTAATGTCAATTGAATGGTTAGTTGATGGTCATTTATGAGATAAGACTTAAATCTGATCGAAAGGTTATTTCACGTAGGGTGGTATATTTTATATGATTTCAGAATTAAAGAGCTTTCCCGTCACTTTATTTCTTATCATTATTCTTTCCCTACTTGTAAATTTGCAGGACCAACAAGCAGAATAATATAGGCAGCAATGTGCAAAACGTAATGGGAAAGAAGGGAAAATCTCCAGTTGCAGAGGACAAAGAGATGACACCCCTATACATAGACACTTCCTGTAACAAAGATGTCGGTATAACTACTTAGGAAGGCATGTACAGTCTGCTCGAAGAAGAAAAGCCGAGAGTTATGGAGGTTAAAGCAACAACAAACTCACACGGGTCCTCTAGGGCATCAATTACTAAACTTGCATGTTCATTCTTGCACCGGATAGCGGCAAGACCTAAGATTCTTCCATACACAGACATGGTCAAGTGGGTATTGGACAGTGCCGATATAACAGATAGACAATTCAAGTCTCGAGGTCAAGACTTCATTGGGTCATTCACTTCACAAAGTCTCGAGGTCAAGACTTCATTGGGTCAAGACTTCAAGAGAGGAGGTTTTGATGAATGAATGGAACAAGATTTATTGATATCTGTGTTTAATGTTTGCTACAAAAATGCACTTTTGTACTCTTAGTAGATGTTGAATTCAGAAGAGATAAATCTATATTGCTGAATCTCATGAGTATGACTTGTTATCAATGGTACTTTTATCTCTTAATGATTCCTGCTTATGTGTCAAAGTAATATTTTATGCTCAATTATTTATATATGAAAGCTTGAATGTTTGAGTTATCATTTGGCACTTTTGTACGGTGACGACTATTTTGTTTATGCTCAATATATGAATGACTTATTATGCGATATGCTTCTCACAATTGTTTCGGCTAACTTTTTATACGAAACAATTCATTTTTATCAAATTCTTTTCTTGTAGTGATTGAATGATCTTTATTACCAATTGTTGTTCGAAATTATTTTAGATCGCATAAGTAAAAAGTTGAATCCCGGGTTAGTTTTAGACTTAAATATTTTTGTTCATTAGAATATAATTGCATTTTTAAATTAGACTTAGATTAAAAGCATTTTACTTAGAAATCCTTAGAAAACAGAAATATTAATTCTTATCAACACACACAAATTGGGAAACTGGTCCCATTATCCCCAGTTTGACCCACCATCCCAAACGGAAAAGGAGCTACTTTCAAGGTCCAGACCGGGTGGGTATCCCCCTTGTTGTAGACTCGATTTTCGGGGCTTCAAAATATTTGGCGCTAGAAGGAGGGCCTCGAACTATGAATGGCTAGTAAATCTAGATCTAAATACCATCCTGAGAGTAAATTGCCCTCAACATCTCCCCCGACTTCTCCATTGCATTCCAAATCTTTAAATCCTAAACGAGAAGTTGAGAAAACAATAACCACTGCCACAAACCCAAACATTTCAGAGAAATCTACTATTGAACCTCTTGAAGTTGAATCATTGATTCATAAACTTCAAGGATTTTCCATATCACCGCAAAAGTCTGAAATATCTCAAGGTAGTGTGACTTTGCAATACAAACCTTCTCATCCTTTAACCAGATTGTAGAGTGAAAAGTTTGGTCTCGAACCAACCAAATTACCTCTACCTAAAAGGAAAAGAGTAAGGAAATCACCTTAAGGGTCGGATATTGAGACTCTTTCATCATCAACATCCATTCCAACTTCTCCATTGCAAAGTCAACCATCCACCCCTCCACTTCAAATTGTTGTCCATCAGAGTACTGGAACTTTAACATCCTCATCCCTTCCAGAAGTGACTTCGTCTGCACTTTCCTCTGTTAGTAGTTCAATGATGGCCCAAACCCCATGGAATAACCTAGGGGCAGTCTTAATGCCTACACCCTTGAGTCAATTACCGACCCATCCTGAAAATGGATGCCTAAGTTTAATCTCGAAGCAGGCATGCTGGCAGAAGAACACATAAACAATTTTATGTTATCAATAAATTTAAATGGTTTTACTAATGAAGATGTTGTTGTTCGACTCTTTCCTTACACATTATAAGGAGCAGCGAAATCCTGGTATTTTTCATTACCATCAGGATCCATCACTAGTTGGGACATTTTCCAAGAGCAATTCTTGACTAATTTCGGCAATGATAGATCTACAACAACATTGATCAATGATCTATCAAATCTAAAGGCTTAATCAAGAGAACCTATCAAAGATTTTAACTCGCGTTTCAATAATCTTTTGAATAAAATTCCGACCGCTTCCAAGCCTAGTGAAGAAGTTCGAAGTGAATGGTACATATCTACTTTACCATCAAACATAGTGATCTTCATTGATAGGGCTGCCAAGACAACATTAGCTGAAAACATGAAGGAAGTGATAACGGTAGAGAAACGTATCTTAGCTTTAGAAAAGAAAAACGTTGTCGATGAAAGAAAATCTAAGAAGGCTACTTTTAAAGATTATCCTAAGAAAAAGCAATCAAAAGACCCATTTGATTTAGAAGGATTACATAAAGTCTTAAAAACCATGTCTAACAAAATGGTTGACATTAAAAAACAAGTAGCAGAGACTTCTTCGAAAAAGCCCTATAAGCCTTATAGAAAAAATCCCTCAACTGATTCAAAGCCTCCCAACGCTATAACAAACACAGAATCAGAAGAAGAAGAAGAGGGAGTTTCTAATGAAGAACCTAGTGATGAAGATGAAGTTGTAGAAGTACAGGGAATGTGGGACTTCATTCTTCCAGATGAAGAGGATCAAGAAGTATTACCAGTTAGTACAAGAAGTAGAAATCATCTCGATCCTCCACAACCTAGTCCTAAACAAAAGAGCGCAAGCTCGACATCCAAAGATAAAGTCACAAGTAAGAAATCATCACCAAAATTGACTCAAACAAGCCCAGTCCAATCCGATCCCTCAACTCCATCTAAAACACTGATTGTTTCTGATGAGATGGAGTATAATATCGTTGAAGACATGAAGAAGACTAGGGCTAACATTACTTTTCATGAATTTAGCAAATTGAAACATCAACAAAAGATAATTTTGAAAGAGTTACATGCAATTCCCGTTGCACCTCTTCTTGCCGCTGTAATCTCGCAAGTTTCTCACGAGATGGGAAAACCTCCAACTAATATGGCAGATAAAGTTGATTCGAATGATATTGCTTTAATTGGAGGTAGGTCAAAATCCCATACTCCCCAATTCCTTCTTACTTACGAATTTTTCAATAAAAACTTGCATAATTGTTTGGTAGATTCAAGAGCTTCATCTAATATCTTACGTAAAACAACATGTGAAAAGTTAAACGTCCAACCTCAAAATCTGCAGTATGCATAGTTCAGCTCGACCAATCGCAGGTTGAAGTAATCGGGGAACTAAATCAAATTACCATAAGGTTGTCATCTAATCCAAAAGTATGTCAAGTTATTGATATTCTAGTTGCAGATATTCCTGAATTTTATGGTTTAATTCTTAGTAGGGATTGGTATGAAAAGCTTCATGGATACTTTGCGACTGAATGGTCACATATGTGGCTCCCTTACAATGGTAAACCAAATCAGATAAAGTTTGAGCGAGAAAGACATCAAAAATACATAGTGACGGAATTGGAAGGAGAAAATGAACCTGTAGCATACAACAACAATATAATTGGCAACTATTTTGTTGACTCTTTCTTGGGAAATTTTAATGTTCATACTTCACTTACCTAGAACATTATGTTATGTCTCAAGTCGAAATTTTTTCTCAAACAAATAGTTCTAAAGGTGTTAATTTTATAGATAGTCCTGTAAATAAATCTTTATTTTGAAAATTATTTTTTTATGGTTCTAAGTCTAATAATGGAGCAGGAGCAGGATGTGTATTAGTTAGTCCAGGGGGAAGCAAAACTATGCTAACATGTAGACTCGAGTTTGATTGCACAAACAACACTACAGAATATGAAGCTCTAGTCCAAGGACTATACAAGGCAATCGGATTAGATATCAAGTATCTACAAGTCTTCAGAGACTCTAAGATTGTTATTAAACATGTATGAAACACTATACATTGTGTATCAAGTCATTTAAAACATTATCAATCTTTAGTGCAAGATCTGACTAAACATTTTATAGCATTTAATATTTCACCTATTCCTAGACTCCAAAATGCTAGTGTTGACCTCCTCGTTAATGTAGCACCCAAGCTCATTCCATCAGAAGACTATAGCCTAGACATATTCTCAATTGAATTGATCTTTAGGCCCTTCATCCCTAATAATGTTACAAACTGGAGAATTTTCAACGATGATCCTGATATTGTAAGCTTCCTGACATCGAAAGGATCTTACACTAATTAGATAATTGATGAGGACCAACATGACCAGCAGTTACAACAAGAAAGCACTAATAATGCTATACCAAAATCTGTAGTCAAGTTGGAAGACCTATATGATTTGAAATACCATTTTAAAAGATCTACCAATTCAAAACTTCAGAGTTCAACTCTAAACTATGAATTAGTAAATCTAGGAACGGATACCAAGCCACAGAATATCAACCTAGGTCTTGGCCTAGCCCCATAAGAAAAATTAGCCTATGTTCGGCTCATGAAACAACACAAAAACGTCTTTGCCTGGAACTATGATGACCTTAGGACTTACGACACTTCGATTATTCAGCATACTATCCCAATGATAGCTGATGAAAATCCTGTCCAGCAAACGTTGAAGAAGATCCAACCTAATCTGGAAAGTCAGATTAAGTCCGAGCTTAATAATTATTAAAAGCCGAAATTATTTTTCTCGTTCGACATTCTAGGTGGGTTTCCAATATGGTCCCAGTTAGAAAGAAAAACGGAGATATTAGGATTTGTATTGAATTTCGAAATCTTAACAAAGCCTGTCAAAAGGATAATTTTCCCCTGCCTCCTATGGAACAAATATTGCAAGCGGTTGCAGGATCAAAATTAATATCCTTTTTAGATGGTTTCTCCGGCTATAACCAGGTCCTAGTCCATCTTGAGGATTAGTTAAAAACCACATTCAAAATCAAATGGGGTACTTACGCATATCAAAAGATGTCGTTTGGTTTGATTAACGCCGACGCCACATTTCACAGGGCCATGGATATCACATTTAAGGGATTAGTAAAAAAATGAGTGGTGATTTACTTGGATGACATAACAATATATTCTAAAAAATGTGGTAATCACCTTAGAGACTTAAAGCAAATCTTCCAACGTTGCCAAAGGTATGGGATTTCACTTAACCCAAAAAAATCATTTTTTGCATTAAGTGAAGGAAAACTTCTTGGATTTATAGTGTTAAAATCTGGAATCCATATTGATCTTGATAAATTAAGGAAATTTCTGAAATATCCTTGCCACATAATAAGAAAGCCATGCAATCCTTCCTTGGCCATATTAGTTTTGTTAAAAGGTTTGTTCTATACTTCTCAAGGATTGTGTCACCATTACAAGCAATGATAAAAAAAAATTCACTTTTCAAATGGGGCCAAGAAGAATATGAAGCGTTCAATCTTATTAAGCAAGCGATTATTAATGCCCCATCCTTAGCGACTCCAAATTTTTCCGATCCTTTTATTTTGTACACATTTGCCTCTGATAAGTCATATATTGTGATACTCACTCAAGCCAATCAAGACAAGGCAGAAGCCCCAATTGCCTTATTTAGTTCAAATCTACAAGGGGCTGAATTAAATTATTCTGATGTTGAGAAACAAGCTTATGCTGTTTTCAAAGCGATCAAATATTTTAGACCCTTTCTTCTTAAAACGCATACAAAGACCATAGTATTGTTTCCAACAGTAAGAAATCTTTTAGTACAGAAAGATGTGGGTGAAAAAAGAGCAAATTGGGTCACTGCCTTACAAGAATACAACGCTGAGATCAGGCCAACAAATATTGTAAAAGGACAAGGCTTTTGCAAGATGTTGGCTGGAGCATCGCTTATTTCTGAAATATCATGTTCAAATCAAGAGGTACAAATGTATGAGGTAAGCCTAAACGATATTGAATCGAGATATGCTGATATCATATTTTATCTAAAGAATGGATATGCTTCTTCAAATCTGGATTATACAAATAAAAGAGCTTTAAGATTGAAGGCTAAGCAGTATCAACTCGTAAATGATGTACTTTTTAGGATGAATTATGATTCTATTCTCCTTCAATGTCTTGAGAAGCCTGAAGTTGAAAAGGTGTTGTAGGAACTCCATGATGGACCAGTAGGTGGACATTATAGGAGAGATGCTCCAGCACATAAAATCTTGTGCGCAGGATATTATTGGCCTACACTATTTAAATATGCGCATAGCTACGTAAGGAAATGTCAAGTTTGTCAAACTGCTGCCGAGAGACAAAAGAATCCATCATTGCCCTTGAAACTAGTCAATATCGATCAACCTTTTGATCAATGGGGATTGGATATAATAGGTGAGATCATTCCTCACTCTCCCAAACAACATAGGTATATCCTTACAGCTACAAATTATTTTACTAAATGGGTAGACCCAGTTCCACTGAAGACAACCAATGCTGAACATATCATTGATTTCGGAGATCAGTTCATAATCACTAGGTTTGGTTTACCCATCGCTTTAATGTTTGATAATGCATCATATTTTTCTGGCAATGTTATGATTGAATTTGCACTTAAAAGAGGCTTTAAGCTTAAATATTTTGCCAATTATTACTCACAAGGGAACGGGTTCGCTGAATCAACAAATAAAAACTTAATCAGAATCATTTAGCGAACCATTGATCAGAATCATAAAAATTGGTACAAATCTTTGATGTATGCTTTATGGGCAGATCGAATAACCCAAAAGGATTCCATTGGCACTTCTCCCTTTAATTTAGTTTATGGGACAGAAGTAGTTCTCCTAACTCATCTAGCAATTCCTTCTTTGGCCTTAGTTCAATTTATCGATGAAACACCAACTTCATCTTTACAACTAAGACAATTGCAGATCCTTAAGCTAGAAGAGAAACAAGAACAGACTAAAATCACACACGCTCATCATCAAGCATTAGTACTTCAATTCAAGCATGACATCTAGGAAGGATTTTCAAATTGGAGATTTAATTTTGAAATGGGATAAGGCTTATGAGGAAAAAGGCAAACATTCTAAATTCCAACGAATGTGGCTTGACCCATTCCAAATTGTTGAAATCATATGTCGATCTACTTTCATGTTGCAAGATTTAGCAGGGAAAAAAGAATCTTTGCTTGTTAATGTGCAGATCCTTAAAAAATACTTTCCATAGAATATGAACTCTTCTATTTTTGTAAATTATTGTTTATAGGTTTATTTTTATAATAAAACAAGTTGTAAATGGTTAACTTTCGGAATTCACAAAAAAGATTAGTGTTTTTTTTCGCTTGTATAAATAGAACTGATTTGGAAAATTGATCATCATTATTGAAAAATACATTCAAATGCTATAAGCCTGAAAATGCTACTAGTTTCAACTTTATGAATTTTGATGAAAAACAACCTTTAGCGAGAATTTGTTTTATATCAGTCAATGAAAAGCATCAATAACAAAACAAAGGTTCTCTGTAGAAAAGTTGTTTCCAAAAACTCTATAATTGTCGTCCAGAGTTATTCTTAAGGAACCAATGACTTCCTCCCCACCCAGGGAATTACGAGTTTCAATGAATAATCCAATAATACACTCTAAGCTTAAAGAATAAGAGGTCTCATCACGAGTCGACTTATCATGATCATAGGTATTATGACTTGCTGACATTGCCAAAACTGCATACCACAATAGGGCAATGGCTGAAGATTGTTGCAATCAAAAGACAAGGGGTCTCACCAAGAGCTAGCTTGTTCAACAAAGTTATAAATCAAGTGAATGGCACTGTCATAATTTGGCTACCAAACCAAGACATTGTTCTTTAAGAATTAAAAGAATAAGAAAAAACAACACGTGTGGATATGGATTTATCTTTGAAAACTGTATATTTCTCCAAGTAGGATACAGGATGATTGCTAGGTAACAAGTAACCCTGTCGAGCCTATGAACGCCTGCTGGTAGCAGAGGCTCTACCTATGACAAATGAGCATACTTAAAATTGATCTACATAGAAGTCTTCGTTTTTATCTTTATAAACTAAGTAGTGGCTGATGTAAATACAATGACTAGCTTTGGGAAGTAAATAACTAGAGTTAACACAGGAGAAACAAACTACCATTGACAGCTGAAAGCATGATGTACTTTATATTTCTATTATAAAGTTTGATTTTCCAGAAAACATTTATGTTTCAGAAATTTAGAAAATTCAAAAGATAATCAGAGATAACTGGTCCTTCCTAGTGAATCGCCAATTGTTGTGGCCAGCAACAACCTCCCTTTTATTTAGTTTTAGTAATAAATCTAAATAAATGGGGACTCTTCTAAAAAATAAAAAAACTAGCACTTATGTTTCCCTTTGAATAAAACATGCTATCATAAACTTAGGAAAACACCCGTTAAACCTAAAAAAGTTTAAGTTTTATGATAAGTTCCAAATAAAATCGTTCTCTTAACCATAAAACATCGCATCGCAAAGGGTAATGGAGGACATCATATAAACAAGCTTTTGAAATTGTGAAAACGTGATGCGAGATCGCGCGCCTTAAAGACCCATTATGCATCACGGATATCACACGCCGCAAGTATCACCTAAGGTAAAATATCCCGATCCGACGATATGCGATAAGGCATCTCGCAAATCGCATCTCGCAGGTGCATAGGGTGATAAATGATTGTTGACAAAACGGATTAGCGATATTGCGAAGCAAATCGCAAAATTGCTTTATTGCAGATCTACAGGGCTCATCATTCAATAAAGTTTTTCTCGTAATCCGATATCAAGTTATGGGCATTAATGTCAATTGAATGGTTAGTTGATGGTCATTTATGAGATAGGATTTAAATCTGATCGAAAGGTTATTTCATGTAGGGTGGTATATTTGATATGATTTCAGAATTAAAGAGTTTTCCCGTCACTTTATCTCTTATAATTATTCTTTCCAAACTTGTAAATTTGCAGGAGCGGAAAGCAGAATACTATACACAGCAGTGTACAGAACGTAATGGGAAAGAAGGGAAAAGCTCCAGTTGCAGAGGACAAAGAGATGACGCCCTTATACATAGACACCACCTGTAACAAAGATGCTGGTATAACTACTTGGGAAGGCATGTATAGTCTGCTCGAAGAAGAAAAGTCGAGAGTTATGGAGGTTAAAGCAACGATATACTCACACAGGTCCTATAAGGCATCAATTGCTAAACTTGCATGTTCATTCTTGCACCGGATAGTGGCAAGACCTAAGATTCTTCCATACACAGACATGGTCAAGTGGGTACTGGACAACGCTAATATAACAGATAGACAATTCAAGTCTCAAGGCCAAGACCTCATTGGGTCATTCACTTCACAAGATTTAAGGCTCATGTATCATCTACCAGAACCACATGCAACCTACAACAAGCAGTTCGTAGAAAAGTTTGCCAAGGAAAATGAAGATTTGGCGGAGTGCACCAAGAACTGGTTGGAAAGGGAAGAACCATTAAAAAAAAGACAAAGCATGCTGACCAAGGCCCATCGAGAACACGCAGGAGGTGAAAATAGCACCTGGGAAGCCCGGATCTGAAAAAGGAAGTAGTTTCTGATGCACTTAGCGCTAATCGTGCATCGTTGGTAAAACCCCTCGAGAAGGAAAGCCCTTGAGCGTTCGGTTGCATGTAAGACAGAAAACCACGGGAAAAGCGTTAAAGGCTAAAGGCGGGACCCACGCTCCAAAACCGATGGTATGTATCTGGTGCACCCTTGGGCGATAAATGGATTTGGCAAAAACCTAGCGATTCCATTCAGCGCCTGACGCGTGGCAGCAGAAGAAGCAGCTACAACGGCAAACGTCATTGACTGTGTCAATGAAAACCTACACAAAGCAAATCTCATTTCAGAGCCTACACCAGGATTTCTCCCAAAGGCAAAACAATTGCAGACATGCTGGAGACAAAAAGCTGAAGAAATGGCAGAGTCCATAAAGAGGTTAACCAAGCTAAATTGGGAAACTTACTAACAGTACTTGGTTAAACCACACAGTCAATGCATGACTCTCAAATGCCTTACGAACTTTGCAGAGAAGATAGCGCCAACACTTGCCGATTTTGTTTTCACAGGGCAACTAAAATCGGAGGTTGGCCAACCGATGCTCCTCAAGCCGATGCTGAATGCTTACGACCACAGAGAACAGATACATAGATAGTTAGTTCTAGATTTAGTTTTAGTTTTAGTTTTGATTTATTTTTTCCTTAGATGAGGACGGTTATTTAAACCTCCTCCTATATTTTTGTAATTAACTATTTTTAGTATTTAGGAAGTAGTATCTTAACCCCTCTCATGCATTTAGAGAGGGGTCCTGAAATTTGACAAAAACATTTCCTCAGAACATGCACTTCTGCACCCTCAGAGGAGGTTTTGATGAATGAATGGAACAAGATTTATTGATATCTGTGTTTAATGTCTGCTACTAAAATTCAATTTTGTACTCTTAGTAGATGTTGAATTAGGAAGAGATAAATCTATATTGCTGAAGCTCATGAATAGGACTTGTTATCAATGGTACTTTTATCTCTTAACGATTCCTGCTTATGTGTCCAAGTAATAATTTATGCTCAGTTATTTATATATGAAACCTTGAATGTTTTAGTTATCATTTGACACTTTTGTACCGTGATGATTATTCTGTTTATGCTCAATATATGAATGACTTATTATGCGATATGCTTTTCACAATTGTTTCGGCTAACTTTTTATACGAAACAATTCATTTTTATCGAATTCTTTTCTTGTAGCGGTTGAGTGATCTTTATTACCAATTGTTGTTCGAAATTATTTTAGATCGCATAAGTAAAAAATTAAATCCTGGGTTAGTCTTAGACTTAAATATTTATGTTCATTAGAATACAATTGCATTTTTAAATTAGACTTAGATTAAAAGCATTTTACGTAGAAATCTTTAGAAAACAGAAATATTAATTCTTATCAACACACACAAATTGGGAAACTAGTCCCATTATTCCCAGTCGGACCCACCATCCCAAATGGAAAGGAGCTGCTTTCAAGGTCCGGACCAGGTGGGTATCCCCCTTGTTGTAGACCCAATTTTCGGGGCTTCATCAGGACTCCAAAGGCATTACTCCTCATCAACGGGAAACCATTTGCTCACAAATCTTGCCAACCGAAACCAAAGACAATTCACTCCCTCTTCTTCACTTTTGACCTGGTTGTCTATCTACTATAGTGGTTCACCGAGTCAAGTACTCTCTCTCTGTGTCTATTTTTTTTTCCTTCTTTCTTAGATGAGTTCGAGTTCCTCCTTTTTTTTTTGGCTCCACTGGGATTGACCCCCAGTCCTTGATGTCTGCACTATTAACCTGCTTTCATTTTTTTTTGTCCTCCTTGTTTTGTGAGTGTTTCTTAAGGTAACATGGTCTGCGTAACTCTTTGCAACCCATATTAATTTTGTGGACAATCCATTAAGGGTCACAAACCATCTCTTTTAATATATTTCCTAAAACAATTCAAATTTCTCACACAAGAAACCCACAATAATCCAAAGCAAGAAACCTCCCCACTCTCTAGAATCCATGTGCCTTGACTCAACCCATTTAATTATATTTCCATGAAATTTTTACAATGTAAATTACAAAATAATTGTGGTTGGGGTTGTCACAGACACATTGTCTCCAAGGAGGAGATATCAATTGATCTAAGAAAGATCAAGGCCATCATGGAGTGGCCAAAATCGAAGAATGTGAATGAGATTAAATCATTCATGGGGTTGTAGGTTACTATAGGAGGTTCAACATAAAATTCTCTAAGACAGGCCATCCTATCACATCCTTGCTGAGGAAAGGAAAGAGTTCTGAGTGGACAATTATATTTGCAATGATCTTTGAGCAATTGAAAGAGTTGCTCACTAATGCACCAATGTTGATGATTGTAGATCCATATAATGATTTCATGGTCTGTACAGATGCTTGCAAAGAGGGGCTCGGTGGAGTCTTGATGTAGGATGGACACGTAGTTTCCTATGAGTCACAAAAGTTAAATGCACTAAATATGTGGAGGCATTACCTCCTCGACATAAGGTTCACACTTATGACGGATCATGTTGGACTCAAATAGTTATCTGAGCCACCTAAATTGAATGCAAGAAAAGTTAAGTGGCTGACTACACTTAGTGAGGTTGACTTTGAGATCAAGTACATCAAAGGAAAAGAAAATAGGGTTGTCAGTGCACTTAATAGAAGGATTCAATTAAATCACCTGACAACCATAAGCTCTTATGATATGGACTTGCGAGAGAGGGTAAGAAATGCAGGACATCATGGTGAGAGGTATTAGCAAATAAAAGAAAGGTTGCAACAGGGTAGCGAGGATGAGGAATATCACCTCATAGATGATGGCTTAATTAGATTCAAGAAAATAATGTAGGTGCCAAAGAACGTTGATTTAAAGAAACTCATAAGACAAAGTTTCATGCTAAGCCATATTCTAACCATCTAGGATACAAAAAGATTCTCATTGTCATAAACAAGATTTATTATTGGCCTAATTAGTAAAGAGAAGTGGTTTATTTTGTTGCTAAATGCATGAAGTGAAAACAAGTGAAGGTTAGATGTAAACATCTAGTGGGTCCATTGCAACCCAGTCTATTCCAGAATGGAAGTGGGTGGTTATCTCCATAGATTTCATTATCAAGTTGCCAAGAGCTTCCAAGCAACATGATGCAATTATGGTGGTCATTGAAAAGTTGAGTAAGGTGGCTCATTTTGTAGCAGTCAATTCCACCAATTCATCTAGTGAAGTGGCTAGAATCTTCATAAAGGAGATTGTGAGGTTTCATGGAGTTTCGAAGAAGATAATTTCAGATATAGATGTTAAGTTAACTTCCAAGCTTTGGAAGGAGTTATTTACAAGATTGGGGACTGAATTAGCATTCAGTAAAGCTTATCATCGACATATGAATTGTCAGACAGAAAGGACAAACATAATTCTCAAAGACATGCAGAGGATGTATGTAATGCAACAACCAAGGAAGTGGGCAAAGTACCTTCACTTGAAGAATTTTCCTACAGCAATGGATACCAAGAATCTCTAAAAATGAGCCTGTTTGAGGCACTTTATGGAAGGAGTTGAAAACTCATATCAGCTGGAGTGATCCAATGAGTAGGGTCCTTATTAGGCCTAATATGTTAAAAGAGATGGAGCAACAAATGCAAATCATCAGGCGGAATTTAAAATTGGCACAAGAAAGGTAGAAAATTGATGCATATCAACATAAGGTGCATAAGGAGTTCCAAGTTGGGGAACATGTTTACATGAGAGTTAAACCCAAGAAAATTTCCTTGAAGATTGGGTTGTGTGCCAAGTTGGCACCATGGTTTTATTGGCCTTTTGACATACTTGAAAGGATTGAGTCGATGGCCTATAGATTAGCCTTGCATCCATCGATAAAGGTCCATGATGTTTGCCATGTTTCATTACTTGAAATATATGTAAAGGACACTAATCATGTTATTGACTAGATTGTGTTATAGGTGGAACTAGAGGGAGAGTTCTAGTCGGAACCTCTATGCGCCTTGGATCAAAGAAAACTCACACTCTCGAATTGAGTAATAGAGCAAATCAAAGTGCAGTCGAGGAACTTTGGGCCCAAGAAGCCACGTAAGAAATGGAAAATAACCAGATGTGGCCAACATATCCTTTCCTATTTGTTGAGTGAAGCAAATTGCAAACACATTGTAAATGGTGTACGGAGTTGTGTGTATAAAGCTCCATATTAGTTGTGTTTGTTTTTTTAAAGGATATTGAACACCAACGATGATGTTCCCTGTAACCACCCCTCCTACATTTACCTAATTTCACCGAGCTACTGGGCTAAACATGAGACAAATAGCTACTATGACATGACCCAACCTCCAAGCTTCACTTATGGAAGTGGGGCTGACAACTGAAACTTACTGATCATAACCTGACATCCTACAGGGCTTCCAGGACTCTAAGAGGCCAAATAACCACCCCAGGTGACTAAACCCTGAGCTAAACTATTTTTTCACTGAACTGGGCCCATAACCACACCCGTGACAATGCATCCATGTGGTTATGAGGCTATAACCGCATCCATAGGCTTTCCTCTATGCAGTTATGGCCAAAAATCCCCAGTTCTGTGCCTGTGGTCCGAAGACCTAAGCCACAATTCTAGGCCAGCCTCCTGACCACTGCCCAAAACTTCTTGAAACTTTCTGAAATGGTAAAAGACTTGAAAAAAATGATAAACATACAAAACTTGAAGAAGTACTTGACCTAATCAGGCCTAACCATGATAGTCATTGCGTCAAACACATAGTGAACATGTAATCTATAGGTCATGAATGCATATCTGAACATAAGAGTCTGAAACTTATATGAGAATCACCAAGAAGGTCTATTGCCCTCTTATAACAGCTACAATAACATTTGTTATCCCATGCATTCATTAACAACCAAACACTTGTCAAATCATGAAGAAGACATAGCTAGAGTACATTGCAAATCCATGCTTATAACCAACATATAACCAGTTACTAACCATGACATAACAACCATCAAATCACCATAATAAACGGTACAAATGCTCATATAACACAATAAGAAAAATGACTCTTATTAATTGATTCACAAGGAAACCAAGTTAGGGACTTCCATTTACCACCCGACCATAGATTGGGCTGAACTAAATCTTTCTTTCAGTTAATCACCCCTGTGCAATTTCCAAGCATGAATGTGGGATCTCAAGGCGAAAACAACTAGGGATTCTCGGAGATTAAAGCACCTCCACCCTCATGCTTCTGTGATCTCGCCAAAATCAGTCAAGAGATCACATAAGCAAACCAAGACATAAACAACCAAGGTTTCCCAAAGATTAAACCAACTCCACCCTCAGGCTACTGTGATCTCACCAAAACTGGTCAAGAGATCACAATGCCCAAAGAAAGCTTATATGCCTAATTTTTTTTTCAAAAATACCTTGAGGAGTTTTCTTTTCTTCACCCACTTTTCAAGGGCTTCTTAGAGATTAAACCGCCTCCACCCCCAACCCTTGGGAATTTTCCTGAGACCACCTTACTCAGTTCTGAAACCTTTGGACAATCCAAAGGTCAACCAAATAAGAATCTCATAATACCATGGTTATCCGGAAATGGCAAGGCAAGGTTTAAACCATTGTCATGCTCAAAAAAACCCATGCCAATGATAACAAGAGAACCAAATACACAAATTCATATATCATGCATTCATAAACCAGCTCAAAAATCACACATGCGACATGTTACCTGCAAGTCTTCCTGCTGAAGCAACTTGATCCAACCTTTCTTGCTTGTCATTTTCTTTCCTTTTGCTTCCCTTGTCTTTCCTTGGCTTGCTTTCTATAATGCTAGAGTGCTCCAAGAATGCTCTAAGTGTACAATAGCATGAGAGAATAGAGAGAGATGGAAAACTAAACTCACAAAAAGTTGTGAACCGATCCTCATAAGATTTTTTATTATTTAGGACTCTATTTTCAATTTCCTCTATTTTTCCTTCAATTTCCCTCTCATTCAAACATGTGACCTTTCATCTTCCTTTTCTCCTATTTGTCCTTTTATTTTCATAAATAAATGTCAATAAATGCATATTTTCTTTTCCCAATTTCCTTAGCCATTAATTAACCGAAAATGACACCCACTAGGATGTTTTGCCCAACACTCAACTTGGAATACGTGTTCCATGACCTTGGTCTTATTTTTCCTTTATTAACTTTATTACATGAACTTTTAACCCCGAGACTCTTACAAACCCCTCCCCCTTAGGGGAAAATCGTCCTTAGTGTTCTATGGCGCCTATAACCAACAAGACTGCTAAAGCCAAAACATACTTCCCATAGAGATTTATAACTTAGCTTGATGCAATATTTACAATGAACAACCTACTGAAAAACAAAACCATCATGAAAACCATGACAACATGACAACCATATCACTTATTGGAGCTTTATAACACAACTATTACAATATTTACAATAAAGGCCATACATAAATATGTACACATACCAAAAATAATTTTCCTCATCTAGAAAATAATGAAGGATACATAGCCTACATCTGATTATCCATCTCCCATGTAGCTTCAGCGGGCCAAAAGTGTTTCCACTACACTATAACTTGCTCAATTGCTCGGCTCCAGAGCATGATTTGTTTCCATTACAATATGCAATGAGGTTCTAGTTGTAATTCTCCTTCTAGCTCTGCATGCAATACAGATTAGTCAATAACATGGTCAACATCCTTCACATATATTTTAAGCAATGAAACATGGAAAACACCATGGAATTTCACTGTCAGTGGTAGTGCAAGTTTGTAGGCCACTAGTTCAATCCTCTCAAGGATCTTGAAAGGCTCATAATACCTCAAGGAGCTCCTCTTGGGCTTGATGCATAAGTCCACATGCCCCGCAACCTAAAACTCCTTAAATGCCTCGTGTTGATCTGCATAACTTTTCTAACTATCCCATGCTGCCTTTAGATTCTTCTTGATAACCTTCATTTCCAATTCCATCTCTACCAACATGTCTGATCCAATCAATACCCTATTCAATGGATCACTCCACCTAATGGAAATATTGCAACTCCGCCCATAAAGTGCCTCAAACGCACTCATCGTTAATGAATCCTGATACCCGTTGTTGTAAGAAAACTCAACTAATGGAAGATATTCCTCCCACCTCCTCTGCTAGTGGATAACATGCATTCTCAACATGTACTCAAGAATCTTGTTGATCCTCTCTATTCGTCCATATTTCTGTGGATGATAAGTTGTACTGAAGGTCAACTTTGTGCACAAATCTACAAATAACTCCTTCACAACCTGGAAGTGAGCTTGGCATCTCTATATGACACAATCTTCCTAGGAATACAATGTAACCTCACTATCTATGTGATGGAGACCTAAGCTATCTCACTGGCTGAATTAGTAGACTTCACTGGAATGAAGTGAGCTACCTTGGTAATCCTGTCAACCATAACCATGATGGAATCATGTTTTCTAGATGTCCTCGACAAACCTGTAATGAAATCCATGGAAATGACCTCCCATTTCCACTTCGGAAGTAGAATCGGCTGTAATAGACCACAATAGGAAAATGCTCATAGAACACAATAGGAAAAATAAATCTTATTAATTAATGCAAAAGGCAACCAAGTCAAGGACTTCCACGTACCAGCCGACCATAAATTGGGATGAACCAAATATTTCTTTCAACCAATCTCCCTCGTGCCATATTCCAAGCATGAATGTGGGGTCTCAAGATGAAAACAACTAGGGTTTCTCGGAGATTAAAACACCTCCACCCTCATGCTCTCGTGATCTCACCAAAATCGGTTAAGATATCACATAAGTAAACCAAGACATAAACAACCAGGGTTTCCTAGAGATTAAACGACCTCCACCACCAGGCTATTGTGATCCCCCCAGAACCGGTCAAGAGACCATAATGCCCAAAACAATCTTGGATGCCTAAAAGTTTCTTCACCAATACCTTGAGGAATTTTCCTATCTCCACCCACCTTTCGAGGGCTTCCTAAAGATAAAACTACCTCCACCCCCAACCCTTGGGAATTTTCCTGAGACCATCTCACTTGGTTCCAAAACCTTATGGCAATCCAAAGCTCAACCAAATAAGAATCCCATCAAACCATGGTTATCTAGAAATGGCAAGGCAAGTTTGAAACCATTATCACACCCGACAACATCCATGCCATCCAAGAGATCCAAATACAACAAATGCATGTATAATGCATTCACAAACCATCTAGGAAATCACACATGCAACCTATTACCTACAACAGTCTTCTCCAAAATTGATTTGAGGTCAGATCATCATCTAGTGCACATCAAGGAAGAAGGCATCCATAATACTGCATTTCAGACTAGATACGAGCATTATGAATTTGTGGTGGTACCCTTTGAGCTTACTATTACCCTTGCCACTTTCATGTGTTCAATGAATAATGTGTTGCATCCTTATTTGGACAAATTTGTGATTATCTTTGTTAATGACATATTGTTATATTCAAGGACTGAAGAGGAGCATGAAGAACACTTAGTTGTAGTACTGAATATATTGAGAGAACACAAGTTTTATGCAAATCTTAGTAAATGTGAATTCTTCCAGTCACAGATACATTATTTGGAGCACTGTAACAACCCCCTCCCACCATTCCTGTCTGTGAGTCAGGGTGCCACTGAGGATCCAACTCCTCTAGTTCTGTTAGAGGAACAAGGTACTCCATGTCCTCGTTGTCTACATTGTTAACCTTGTTGGAAATAATACTGAGAAGGGGGGGGGGGGGGTGAATCAGTATTATCAAATATTTTCAATTAATTTATTCTTCAGATATTGATCATTAGTTTGTATGTCAGTACCATATATAATGAGCAAGAATAAGAAAAAACAAATAATCACACCAAAGAACACCCAAATATAAGGTGGAAACCCAATGTGGGTGAAAACCACCTACTGCAATATGTCTCTATCTTCTTTCAATTAGAAACTTCTTTTACAATGATTTTGTACTGGTGCAGTCCTTTACCAGTACGCAGGCTGCAACCTGCAGAGAGCTACAACCCTCTCTCGTTTTCCAGTCTCTCCTGGAAGGCAGCTACAACCCCCTTAGCTCTTCTACTTCTTTGAGGACCACGTTTCATTAATTTTCAGACTCGATCCAAGAAGATCAAATAATCATCAAGTACATGTGAATCACCCAATATCCTTATACAATCAACCAATGAATCACCCAAATTCTCAGAATGTTGTAAACAGAAAAGTAATACCAGAAAGTTAAACCCAGAACTCTGCAGCAATAGATAAAAGGCGGCCAATAATTATTTCAAAAGGGATCTGCAATTTCACCAATAGCAGCCTGCGGATATCCGTAGTTCTTCTGTGCCTAGACTGCACAGATCCGCACCTGATCCGTCTGGTGATTTGCGTACCACCGCACTTAGCCCTTCTGCTGAACTGCGTACCACTGCCGAGATCCGCACTTGCACTGTCTGCCCGACAGCGCACCTTCGCACCTGATCCTTCTGTTTCTCTGTGTACCCACGCAACTGAACCTTCTATCGCGATGCGTACTCCGCACCTGCGCCTTCTGATGCACTGCGTACCTCCGCACTGTGCCTTCTGCTGCCCTGCTTACCTCCACACCTGAGCTGTGGATCGCCTGCGGAGCTCCAAATAGAGCCAAATTAACAGTCCTCCAATGTACCACAGATTGTCAGATCCATAGATCTGATCACGTGCCCAAGAGATCATGCCCTATCAACAGATTTGCCTTGCACTTTACAGATTTCACCTTGATTTAGATCTAGCTTTTTAAACCGATTACACAAAATTTCAGATCTTAAGATATTCAAATTTCACCAGTGTCTAGCCAAGAGATCTCCTTTCCTTTTTATAGGCAAACCCTTATTCAAACCATGGGGAAAACCATCGTAAACCAATACAAGGGATCCAAACTAGGGTTCAATAATTTAGATCTTATACCACGGACCAAAACCATAGGATCATGAACGATGGGCTAAATACCAAGGGCCAAACATAAGAATTCCCACGTGTGCGTGCTTTTTTGCATTAGAGTGAGTGAACTGGGGTCCGCACCTTCTGAACGGAGCACCTGCGGGTATGTCTGCACTTCTTGGTCGGCGTACCTACGGGTCCGTAGCTTCTCTTAGGATCACCTGCGGGTATCTTAATTTCTATGATTTTGAGAGCCTGAACAGAGATCTGCCACTTGAGTGAGTTGCCATCAAGTACAACACCTGTACCATAGTGCCAAACCAGAATCATAATGCCAACAACCCTGACTTTATTTTTTTTGTCCTCCTTGCCTTGTGAGTGTTTCTTAAGGTAGCAGGGTCTATGTACCTCTTTTTAGCCCATATTAAATTCGTGAACAATCCATTAAGGCTCACCAACAAGCTCTTCTAATAGATTTCCTAAACAATTCAAATTTCTTACATAAGAAACCCACAACAATCCCAATCAAGCAACCTCTCCAATCTCTGGAATCTATGTCCCTTGACTCAAACCATTTAATTCTATTTCCATGAAATATTTAAAATGTAAATTATAAGAGAATTGTGGTTGGGGCATGGTTGGGGTTGTCACAGATACATTGTCTCAAAGGAGGAGATATCAATTGATCTAGGAAAGATCAAGGCCATCATGGAGTGGCCAACATCAAAGAATGTGAATGAGATTAAATCTTTCATGGGGTTGTAGGTTACTATAGGAGGTTCAACAAAAAATTCTCTAAGATAGGCCATTGTATCACATCCTTGTTGAGGAAAGGAAATAAATTTGAGTGGACAACTAAATGTGCAATGAGCTTTGATCAATTGAAAGAGTTGCTCACTAATGCATCAATTTTGAGGATTGCAGATCCATATAAGGATTTCATGGTCTGTACAGATGTTTGTAAAGAGGGGCTTGGTGGAGTCTTGATGCGGGAGGGACAGGTAGTTTGCTATGAGTCATAAAAGTTAAATGAACATGAGGCAAACTACGTGGCACATGATTGGGAGTTGGTTGCCATTATTCATGCACTAAAGATGTGGAAGCATTACCTCCTCGACATAAGGTTCACGCTTATGACAGATCATGGTGGACTCAAATATCTTTTTGAGCAACCTAAGTTGAATGCAAGTTAGGTGGATGATTGCACTTAGTCAGTTCAAGTTTGAGATCAAGTACATCAAAGGCCAAGAAAATAGGGTTGACAACGCACTAATAGAAGGATTCAATTGAATCACTTGACAACCATAAGCTCTTACGAGATGGACCTAGGAGAGCAGGTAAGAAATGTAGGACATCATAATGAGAGGTATCATAAAATAAAAGAAAGTCTACAACAAGGTAGTGAGGATGAGGAATATCACCTCATAGATGATGGCTTAATTAGATTCAAGAACATGGTCTTTGTGCCAAAGAATGTTGATTTAAAGAAACTTATAAGACAAAGTTTCATGCTAAGCCATATTCCGACCACCTAAGATACCAAAAGACTCTCATTGTCATCAACAAGCTTTATTATTGGCCTAATTTGAAAAGAGAAGTGGTTGATTTTGTTGCTAAATGCATGATGTGCAAACAAGTGAAGGTTGGATGTAAACATCCGGTGGGTCCATTGCAACCCATTCCATTCCAAAATGGAAGTGGGAGATGATCTCCATAGATTTCATTATCAGGTTGCCAAGAGGTTCCAAGCAACATGATGCAATTATGATGGTCATAGACAAGTTGAGCAAGATGGCTCATTTTGTAGCAGTCAAGTCCACTAATTTAGTGAGTGAGGTGGCTCAAATCTTCATAAAGGAGATTGTGAGGTTGCATGGATTTCGAAGAAGATCATTTAATATATAGATGCTAAGTCCACTTCCAAGTTTTGGAAAGAGCTATTTACAATATTGGGGATTGAATAACATTCATTACAACTTATCATCAACATACGAATGGACACACAGAAAGGAAAAACATAATTCTAAAAGACATGTTGAGGATATATGTAATGTACCAACCAAGGAAGTGGGAAAAATACCTTCCACTTTAGAATTTGCCTACAATAATGGATACCAAGAATCTCTATAGATGTGCATGTTTGAGGCTCTTTATGGAAGGAGTTGCAATACTCCTATCAGCTGGAGTGATCCAATGAGCAGGGTCCCTATTAGGCCTAATATGTTAAAAGATATGGAGTATAAAGTGGAAGTCATTAGGCAGAATTTAAAAGTGGCATAATAAAGGTAGAAATGTTATGCAGATTGACATAGGGTGCACAAGGAGTTCCAAGTTGGGGATGAGAGTTAAACCTGAGAAAATATCCTTGAATATTGGGTCATGTGCCAAGTTGGCACCATGATTTTGTGGGCCTTTCCCTCCATCGATAAAGGTCCATGATGTTTTCCATGTTTCATTGCTTAAAAGATATGTAAAGGACAGTAATCATGTTATTGATTAGATTGTGTTACAGGTGGAAGGAGAGGGAGAGTTCCAGTTGGAACCTCTATGCATTTTGGATCAGAGACAGCTCATGCTCTCGAACCAAGTAATAGAGCAAGTCAAAGTGCAGTCGAGGCACTTTGGGCCCAAGGAAGCCACATAATAAATGGACAACCAGATGTGGGAAACATATCCTTTCGTATTTGTTGAGTGAAGAAAATTGTAAACACATTGTAAATGATGTACAAAGTTGTGTGTATAAAGCTACATATTAGTTGTGATTGTTTTGTTTAAGGATATTGAACACCAAGGATGATGTTCCCTATAGCCACCACCCCCACATTTACCCAATTTTACCGATCTATTGGAGTAAACATGAGATGAAGAGTTACTATGACATGACCCAACCTCCAAGCTTCACTTATAGAAGTGGGGATGACAACTGAAACTTACTGACCATAACCTGACATCCTATAGGGCTTCCAGGACTCTAAGGGGCCAAAGAACCACCCCAGGTGACTAGATCCTGAGCTAAACTATTTTTTTAGTGTCCTGGGCCCATTATCGCACCCTTGACACTGCATCCATGTGGTTATGAGGCTATAACCATACCCATAGGCTTTCCTCCATGTAGTTATGGACAAAAATCCTCAGTACTGTGCTTGTAGTCTCGATATTTGAGCCACAATTCTAGGTTAGCGTCTATACCACTACTGTGAACTTCATGAAACTTTCTAGAATGATAAAATACTTTAAAACAATGCTGAACATACAAAACTTGAACAAGGACTTGACCTAACCAGGCTTAACCATGATAGTGATTTCATTAAACACATAATGAACATGTAATCTGTAGGTCATGAATGTATATCTAAACATAAGACTCTGAAACTTATATGAGAATAAAAAATAAGGTCTAATGCCCTCTCATAATAGTTTCAATAACCTTTTTTAGCCCATGCATTCATTAACCATCAAGTACTTGTCAAATCCTGAAGAAGACATAGCTAGAGTACATTGCAAATCCATGCTTATAACCAACATATAACCAGATTACTAACCATGACATAACAACCATCAAATCACTATAATAACATGTACAAATTCTCATAGAACACAATAAGAAAAACAACTATTATTAATTGATGAAAAATGCAACCAATTCAGGGACTTCCAAGTACCACCCAACCATTTATTGGGCTGAACCAAATATTTCTTTCAGTTAATTACCCCCACGCCATATTCCAAACATGAATGTGAGATATCAAGAAAAAAACAACCATGGCTTCTCAGAGATTAAACCACCTCCACCCTCATGCTCTCAGGATCTCACCAAGATCGATAAAGAGATCACATAAATAAACCAAGACATAAACAATCGGGATTTCTTAAAGATTAAACCACCTACACCCTCAGGTGACCGCGATCTCGTGAAAATTGGTCAAGAGATCAAAATGCCCAAAACAAGATTGGATGCCTCAAAGTTTCTTCAATAATACCTTGGGGAATTTTCCTGTCTTTGCTCACCTGTCGAGGGCTTTTTGGATATTAAACTGCCTCCACCCCCAACCCTTAGGAATTTTCCTGAGACTACCCCTCTTGGTTCCAAAACCTTCCGAAAATACAAAGCTCAATCAAATAAGATTCCCATAACACCATGGCTATCTCGAAATGGAAAGGCAAGGCTAAAACCATTGTCACACTTAGCAAACCCCATGCCAATGACAACAAGAGAACCAAATACACAAATTCATGTATCGTGCACTCATAAACCAACTCGAAAATCACACATGCAACCTATTATCTGCAAGTCTTCCTACTGAAGCTGCTTGATCCAACATTCCTTGTTTGTCCTTTCCTTTCCTTTTGGTTCCCTTGTCTTTCCTTTGCTTGCTTGCTCCAATACTAGAGTGCTTCAAGAATGCTCTAAGTGTAAAATAGTATGAGAGAATCGAGAGAGCTCCAAAACTAAACTCACAAAATGTTGTGAATTGATCCTCATAAGACTTTTTATTATTGAGGCCTCTATTTTCTTCAATTTCCTATATTTTTCCTTCAATTTCCCTCTTATGCAAATTTGTGACCTTTCATATTCCTTTCTCTTATATTTACTTTACTTTCATAAATAAATGTCTATAAATGCCTCTTTGCGTTTGCCAATTTCCTTAACCATTAATTAACTGAAAATGACACCCACTATGATGTTTTGCCCAACATTCAACTTGGAATATGTGTCCCATGACCTTGTTCTTATTTTTCCTTTATTAACTTTATTACATGAACTTTTAACTCGAGGTTGTTGCAAACCCCTCCCCCTTAGGGGAACATCGTCCTTAGTGTTTTATGACACTTGAGACCAACAAGACCACTAAAACAAAAACATACTGCCCATGGAGCCTTATAACTTAGCTTGATGCAATATTTACAATGAATAACCTACTAAAAAGAAAAACCATCATGATAGCCTTGACAACCATATAACTTATTGGAGATTTATAACATAATTCATTTCAGTATTTACAATAACAACCATACATAAATATGTACATATACCAAAAATCATTTTCCTCATCAGGAAAATAATGAAGGATACATAGCTTGCATCTGATTAGTCATCTCCCATGTAGCTTCATCGGGCCCAAAGTGCTTCCCCTACACTTTAACTTGCTCGATTGCTCGATTCCAGAGCATGAGCTGTTTCCATTGCAATATGCATTAAGGTTCCAGTTGGAATTCTCCTTCTAGATCCACCTGCATGTAACAACCCTCGTGAAAATTTCATGTAACAAAGGTTAATAAAGGCAAAATAAGACCATGGGTAAGGGACACGTATTCCAAATTGAATGTTGGGAAAATATATCCTAGTGGGCATCACTGGATGTGTGTTTTTTACTAAGGAAATTGGCAAAGGATAAGGCAAAGGTATTAAAAGGCAAAAAGGCATTTTTGGCACATTTATTTATGAAAATAAAGGAAATTAAGATAAAAGTAACATGAAAGGTCACATGTTGCATGTGAGGGGGTAATTAACAGAAAATAATGGAAAATGGAGAAATTAGAGGCCTCATTCATAAAAAGGATTCTGAGGGTTAGTTGGCAAGCTCTTGGCTCAAGCTTGGTCAATGTAACCTTTTGTCAGTTCAAGTTTGGAGCTCTCTCATTATTCTCTCTCTCTCACACACACTCTTGGTCACTTAGAGTTTTCTTGGAGCATTCTCGCTTCGGATCAAGGAAGGAAAAGCAAGCAAAGGGAAAGGAATGAAAGAAAGGATCAAGGAAGAATAGCAGGATCAAGCAACTTTAGTAGGAATACTTGCAGGTAACCTTTTTCATGTGTAATTTCCTAGTTGGTTTGGACATGCATGGCTTTACATGTTGGTGTATGGTTTTCTTATTGTCGGTTGCATGGTTTTGATGGGTTATGACAATGGTTTTCAGCATAGCCTTGCCTTTTTCTAGATGCCATGGTGTTGGGATGTTTATCTCAGTTTTGAGCTTTGGTTTACCAGATGGTTTTCGGAATCTGGGGCGGAGGTGGTCTCAAGGTTCATTCCAAAAGGCCTAGGAATCCCTTGAATGGTTTTGGCGGGATACATGCTAAAGCTTGAGGGAGAAGTCTTGGTGATCCAATAATGGATCCTGGATAAGCCTCTAAGTCTAAAAGACTTCATAGAAGAGGTAAAAGGTGCCAAATGGCACAAATCCTTTGTAAATCAAATGAAAATGAAAGTCGTAGGCTGCTCTCGGAAATAGGTTCATTACAAAGATCTCCTCATTCTGAATCCAACGCAACTTGAATGGGCGAAAACGGACTTCAGATGGAGTTATCATAAAAAGAAGTTCCCTTTTTGTTCTTTGGGAAAGAGGCAAAACCATAGAGAAAACAACGAAAATTGCGCCTATCGGAGGTCAAAGGAACCATGAACAGGAGCCATCGGATCTGGCTGATCAACAGTCCAGATCAGATCGGCATATCGCATCAGCGATGACAGGTGGAAGCAACCAGAGGCATAACATATGATGGGTCCGGGCCGATGTGATACCGCGATCACCAATATCGTCGGATCGTAATCGGCGAACACAATGGAGCGGGGCCTTACGTGTGTGTGTATATATTATATTATATATATATTATATATATAATATATTCTATCTATACGCGGATGCGATGGTCGGACCCAATAGAGTTATAAGAAACATTCCATATATTTTGAAATCCACCAAATGAACATTTTCTATGTATTTTGCATATTTCGTTTAATAAACAAAATATGAAGGGAAGTGCTCGATGCGATGAAACCGGACTTGGAAGGGTTCCAAAATGCAAATGAATATTATTTCAAGTCCGTAGTAAGTGCCAATTTGGCAATATTTTGCATGTTTTAAAGTATTTTTGAAATGCAAAGGGAAACCTTGGAATCGGGCCAAAGCGACTTGTGATAACGATTATGGGCGGACCCGATAGGAGTTTAGGGCGGAATCCATAGGGATTGAAGTCCGATGAACAGTGTTCTCTACGAATTTTCCCGTGTTTTACAACATTCTCTGTGGAAACAGAGAATGATTGTTTCAAGCGCCGATGACCCTTCCATTAGAGAATAGGTGGCATCCATCCCCGAGGGCGTTTAGCAATGATTGCTAACGCTTAGAGAAGGGATTTGAGCAGACTGTGGCTGGAAGACAGAGGGTCGCAGAGAATGATTATGCACAGAGAAAATGACTTTGGAAGCTGCGGAGCCCGAAGACTGCCTCAGAGAAGCCAGAGAGCTCAATTGATGGGGGGAGAGAGCAGGTTGAGCGAACAGTGAGCAAGAGCTGAGTGCGCAGAGAGTCTCTGGAGTCACTTGAAGGTCGAGTGAAAAGCGAGAGAGCTCAATTGATAGCAGCATATTGTTGTTGAAGGTCGCTGGAGTTGCTTGAAGGTCGAGTGACTCACATACGCACGCAAAGGTCAAGAGAAAGAGCTCAAAGAAGCCAGAGCAGAGAGCCACAAGCCACAGCCAGAGCCGAAGAGCCAGAGTGAGAGCCGAGAGCCAAAAACGGAGCCAGACCCAAAGAGCCAGAGCCAGAGTCAGAGCCGAGAGCCAGAGCGAGAGCCAAAGCTAGAAAGCCGAGAGCTTCAGAGCCAGGGATAAAAATGGTATCTGAACCCACTGTTTTTGTGTAAAATAGTAGGAGTTGAGCCAAGAGCTTGTAAAAAGGACTTATACCATAATCCCAGAGAGCCTAGTCAAGTTGACTAGAGCTCAAGGACACGTAGCCCAAGAGTTTTGGGTGAAATCCAAATTAAATTACTGTTCTGTGTGTTTTGTTTATTGTTGCATCAGTATTTATTGTATGTATTTACATATCAACATACACAACAGGTTTTAAAGCACATAAACAACCAACAATAAATATAAGCATACACCTATAATTCCAAGCATATTATCATTTCCGCATTGGTTAATCAATAAGACTTTGGAAAATTTAAAGCTTTGGAAGTGGGAGAGGTTCTTATAAGTTAGACAAGAAGCCTAAGTGCCCCATTTTCAGATCAGGTGGTATCAGAGCTTGATGTTGATTAACACCACCTTCAGGAAGGTGATATGAAAGCTGGTTATACTAGAGCAAGTGGTATCAGATCATAATTCTTGATTGACAGAGCAAAGGTTGCTTGTCTGAAAGGTGTTTAAATAGTCAGAGTTTGATTGTATGCTTGTTTGTAGACTGACTATTGTTTGAGTCTGCACAAGTATGGACAGTCTTATGGAGGAAGTTCCAAAGCTGCCATGAAGGCCATTGAAACAACTCCAAGAAGGAGTTTCATTTCAGGTCTTCTACTGCAAGAGTGTGAAGATTATATTCAGGAGGAATGCAATAGCTTGAAACTTCATTTGCAGGATGCAGGTGTTCAAAAGCACACACTTGAACCAAAGAGTTGGGGAGCCTCCAACAACCTTGAAGAGATTGATGATGTTCTGAAGGGAGCCACTTCTTCATTTGCTTCACCTCCTCATGAAGGCAATAAAGGTGAAAGAGAAAGGTATAAATCTGGTTCCAAACATTTTCCTTTTGATTGTGCAAAGCATGATAAATTTCCACATATGTATGGAAAAAGAATTGCATGTTCCTTTTGTGGTTTGGATAACCATCATGTTTCTAGATGTTGGAAGAGAATGGCCACACATAGGAAACTTTTGAAGAAAAGGAAGCAAGAAGCCAAAGGTCCATTGGACAAGGCAAATCATGCTGTCAAGAGGATGTGCATGTGTTGCACTTACTGCCGCAAGCAAGGACATCTTTCTGAAAAGTGTTGGACTCTGAATCCAACCATGCTTCCATAGAAATTGAAGAAGGTGGAAAGAGAAGCTGGCATAAATGGAAAGGAAGTTTCCATAAGTGATGTGTCTCAAAATGATTCACATAATGATGTTGATGTGCAGACAAAGGTAGTACCTTTGGAAGGGATTGGTAAGGAATGGTTAGAGTTCTTATTCGATTAAGATTGCATGTCTATTGATGCATCTACATTATATTTCATTTCAGCTTCGAAAGTATAGTGTGCTTAATTGAAAGTTAAATGATGAAATGCATGCATGAGCATGAGATGCATGAACACAGGGATGTTGATGATTTCCTTGTTTTTGAACATGTATGTGTAATTAACTTGCAGGGTTGATTGCTTTGACATGCATGTGATGCCATGTTGACTTGGAAGAAGTTAACTTGGTCTCCAACTGGAGATAATGATGAAGTGTTTCATCTTTTGAAAAAGAGTCCTAATTGTCTTTTTCTACATGCTTGACTTGAAGGGTCATTTGTTTAAAGGCATGTTTTGTGGGCTTGTTATCTAGTCCATCATTTGTATGCAGATATAAGACATGGAGGTGTTCAAAAGATGTGAAAATCTGTTTCTTTTGTTGAAGCAGGAGTTAGTCGATCCAGTTGTTGTCTGTATGCCTATTGTTGTTAACAGTTGTTGTTGGCAGCCTTTCAAACAGGTACAAATGAAAGTTTTGTGGAGCAGATGAACTTCACATTTGTTTGAGCCACCTTGGATCAATGATCAAGGCAAAGAAGTCCAAACCACCTTCTATGACCATTTCAGTAGAAGTTCTGTAGGAAGGCAAGGAGGAAGACAATTCTTCCCAGGAAGACCAGCCCATCCAAGAAGGGAAGTGGTCAGAAACTTTGCTTCAGAGGCACTATGCAAGGCAAGTGTAGGGAGGTTGAAAGAAGAGGGTGAATCAATTTCATTTACTATTTAGATTAGTATATCAGTATTTTGGAGACCAAAAGTTCTTTTAGTGGGAAGGCATGATCTAAAAATGGATCCTAGATAAGCCTCTAAATCTAAAAGGCTTCATATAAGAGGTAAAAGTGATACATATTAAAACAACTCAGAAATATATTAAGCACATATATAAAACCAGACACAAAATAAATTGGTGGAAAAAGGCTGAAGCCTCATGCTTCTCTCTCATTACACATTAAAAAAATTGAATATAGTGTTACAAATAAATAGATGAGAGACAATGTTCTCAAGATAGTGCATGCTATCTTAGACACTTTTGGTTGAGATAATTTCTCCTTTGGTTGAGATAATTTCTCACCAGACACACACTAATATAGGAGTTACCTAAACTAACTCCTATCTTAGAGGAACAACCCAAGAGTTAGGCACAAATTCCTAACTTGGAATATTTAATTAATTTATTTATTTTTGGATTTATTATTGTTTTATGAGAGAGTCTAACATTCCCCCCCTCAATAATAAATCCAAAAATAAGAACGAGAACCATCTTCCAAGTTCTCATGTTGATCCTCAAAAACATTGCCTGAAAAAACTGCCAAATCTGGATGCTGAAGAAACTAAAATATGAAGAGAACATGAATGAGCTACATGCTTGATTCATCTCTGAATGTCGCTTGACAACTCCATCACGTGCCAAGCCGCAAAAGGATCCAACTGTCCTTTGTTTGAAAACAGCATCCAGTGTCCACTGACACAATTTGATGAACGCCCACTGGCGTATTTGCTGATGTTGTCGAGACTTTTAGTCGGACAACCACTTGTCAATTTCATTGACATTTCCCCCCTTTGTCCGCTGAAAGGAGAGAATATTCTCCAAAATACATCTGAACTCCCCCCCTTCAGGTGTAGGAGAGTTTCACTGTTGGACTCCCTCGTTCATCGGTTTACTGCTGGCTGCACTATGTGTGATTGTAGTCAGTTGTAGAACTGAGACAATATTTTGACTGTGGATGACCATTCCCAAGGATTGATCCATTCATAATGTATCTTCAATCTGGCTGATTTTTGTTGGTTGCGACATTTTTCTGAGGAATGATTGGGCTTGCCACAATGGCAACAAGGATGGAGATCAAAACACTGATCTTCCATATGGCCTGTTCTTTGACAATGCGAACATTTCGGTTGGACGTCAACTTCAGGTTGCGTGCAATTATGTTTGTCTACAACTTTCTCAGAACCTATTGAGGTGAGTGGTTCAATAAATCCTGCACTCACGAACTTAATTGTCTTGGAATAATCTGGGATATGTAAGTTGGTGTCATCAGTGACATATCCCAAGCCTCGGCGATGCTTGTTATTTTGAATTTCTTCCCAGGGCTTGATGATGGGTTTGGAAGAAATTTGAATTTGATCATGAACAACTTCGACACTTGAAGTTGTTTGGATGAGTGATTTGGAATCAACATCGTTATCTTCATCTGTATGGTTGAATGACTTGGAAGAAGCACTCTTTTGTTGCAGCTCATCTCTTTATAGTTGCGACTCTAGTTGAAGAAACTCAATGGTTTCATGGGTTTGTTGTAGATGCCGTGAAAGATCAGCAAGAGTTTCTTTGCTGATATGCACCATGTCTTCATCACTGGAGATGATCAAACTGTGAAGAATGTTTAACAACTGAATATGGTGCGCCATCTGAACTTGCTTACTTGAAATCAGGCTCTCTTGTAGGAGATGTCATACTTTGAACTATTTCACTTGAAGGACAGGCTCGCTTGAATGTGACTTGAATGGCACGCTCGCTTGATTTGTTATTGATTTCACTTGCTAGAGTTGTAAAATTTTCTCGCTTAAACTCTGGAATTCACGCTCGCTTGATGATGATCGCGTTTGTTTAAGCACTCACTTGACTTACTTGATGAATTCACATTCACTTGAATGAATAGCCACACTCGCTTGCAGGAGATGTGAACTTGTTGTTTGTTTGCTTTAGAGTTAAAATTCGTGCATTCACTTGATTCTGCTTAAAGGAAGGGTGTCGAACACTGTCGAAATGCACCCAAAAAAGCTTACAATGATTTTAATGACTCACATAAAACAAAGAATTCACTTGTTTTAATTTGACTAAGTGGAAGAGAATTGACGCACTTGACTTCTGATCAAATCAAAATGTGGGTGTCGGTTTCAACCGAGAATGCACCCTTACAATTCAATGCAATTGGAATTTGATTTACAAGTTCTTAAATTTGTTTGCAAGAATGTTGATGTAGACTTTGCTTTGAAATGTTGGAGTTTGCAGATTCATGAACTTGATTGTATTTGAGTGAATTTGTTTGTTGAGGTAGAATGTCGATGTTGAAAACTTTGATGAGTTGTTGTATGTGACGCAAATGCATGTGTTGAGCTTAATTATCCTTCCTTGGTGCTATTCTGTTACAAGTGTTGTGCTTGCTTGCATTGAACTTTAATTGTGTGTTAAATGAGATCATTTATGTGTCAAAACTAGACACAAATCATAAGCAACAACATGAAGCCATAAAAACACATGCGCCATCAAGCACACATAGTGTACCTTAGATCCCCTTATTCAATTTTGGGCAGATCTAGGACACAATCACCACAAAAATGATATGTTTTTATTAATGACTGGAGTACATCATTTTTCAACCTCTGAAGCGATGATAATGCCAAGCTGAAAACCCTTTGAAACAACGCGCCTTCAAAATTTGAATGGAGAGTGACAGAATCTCTCTCAAAGTAAAACAATACTTTGAATTACAACAATGACTTTTCTGTACCACACCAAATACTATGCACCTTATTACTCCAAAAATACAAAATATACTCCTTATCTCTCCAAAATTACAAAACACTTATGACTCCAAAATATTACAAAACAAAATTCACCTTATTCCTCCATAAAATCACTTCAAGCTTCTCAAAAAATCACTTCTCCCTAAAAAAAACTTATCACTCCAAATGAACAAAAAGAATTTCAGCTTATCACTCCACTCCTTATCTATCCCAAAAATCACTCATTTAAAAAATATACCTTGTTATTTCACTCACTTATCACTCAAAATGAAAACACACCTTATCCCTCCAAAATTCTAATATTTTTTTTTTTTTAAATTTCTTTTAAATTCCCATTTAATATAATTTTATGAAATTCTTTTTAAAAGTGAGTTAAAAAGTGAATGGAGTCACTTTAAAAGTGAGCGTATCTCCTTTAAAAATTCAAAGCACACGTTTGAAAGAACTTACCTACGACAGCATATGGTGAAGGTGAAACGAATTACAACCTGCTCGCAGAGAGGATTCAAACTCTCGCTTCTGCTGCACTAAATCTAATATGTAGAAAGTTATAAGTAGAAAGCTATAAGCGACAGATTAAAAGAACCCAACATGTATTCCGCACACACCATATTTCTCTTACACCCTTCCACTCATATCGGATCTGATCCAATCTTCATGCGCAGAATTTGATCCACTGCATCTGCTGATTTGGCCACTGCTCTGGTCTTCCATGGTGGGACTCAATTGTCGTCAACTCTTTCTGCTGGTTTTTTATGAACCTGAAGCCAAACAATCAAAATCGCAAGTATACAGAGATTTAATGGCTTTAGATATGGTTTTGCGTGGGCGAGTAGCACAAGGCTTGCCACTATTTTGACATCTATACATGGGGAAGGTATTGCAAAGATGGTTTGTTCTGCTATAGATGCAGAGAATCATGCACGTGGTGTAGATAGCTGGATTCATGTAGAAGGGCAGTCTATTGAGCATCAGGAAAATGTACAAGTTCTTTCGTAGGCTTCTTTTGAGCTGCCAGAAGAGACCTTATTTGCTGGGGATGAGGTGGCGGCAACTATTGCTCCTGCCGCACAGAGCACTGCATCGCAGGCTTCACGACAACAGTCAGTGGAAAAACCAGAAAATAAAGACCCATTTTCTGTTAGTGATACTCTGAATAAGCCAGATAAACTTGCTGGTGGATTTAAGAAGAACAATGCATCGTCCTCCGATGTCACAAATGTCGCATTTGTTGTCAGTGTTGTAACCTCCAACTCAGCAAGGGCGGAAAAAAAAAACCAACAACATTCACGGAAAAACACAAATTTCAACAGCAGAACAAGCTGAGCTCAGCGAGAAGATAGCATTCGGAGAACTGTTTATGTCTCAGACATTGATCAGCAGGTCACGGAAGAGCAACTCGTAGCTTTGTTTATCAATTGTGGGTAGGTTGTCGATTGCCCTGATATTCTATAGATCCACGTAATAGGATTCACCGATGCTCGGTACCTTCAGTCAGGCATCGATTCCGGCTATGCATTCGTCGTCAGTCGCACCTACACTCTGCGAAATTTTTCCTTCACGGTGGATGTGGCCTCTGATAATGACACCGACCACTAGCAAATCCACCTTCAATCTTCCTGGCAATGTGGTCGTCTGAAGGACACGAACTCCCCTACAGAACGACAATCCAACAGCTACAGTCTGCCCACAGCATCGTGCCCATGTCAAATTTGACCCGCTGACTCAGAGCCGCCAATGTCATCAGCCGCCAATGTGAGAATTCGGCTTCGACTCACATAGGCCCTAAGAACCCAAAAAGCTCTGATACCACATGATACATATTAAAACAACTCAGAAATATATTAAGCACATATATAAAACCAGACACAAAATAAATTGGCGGAAAAAGGCTGAAGCCTCATGCTTCTCTCTCATTACACATTAAAAAAATTGAATATAGTGTTACAAATAAATAGATGAGAGACAGTGTTCTCAAGATAGTGCGTGCTATCTTAGACACTTTTGGTTGAGATAATTTCTCCTTTGGTTGAGATAATTTCTCACTAGACACACACCAATATAGGAGTTATATAAACTAACTCCTATCTTAGAGGAACAACCCAAGAGTTAGGCACAAATTCCTAACTTGGAATATTTAATTAATTTATTTATTTTTGGATTTATTATTGTTTTATGAGAGAGTCCAACAAAAAGGTGCCAAATGGCACAAATCCTTTTTAAATCAGAGGGAAATGAAAGTCACAAGATTCTTTCAAAAATAGTCTCATTGCATAGATCTCCTCATTTTGAATCCAACGCAGCTTGAATGGGTGAAAACGGACTTCAGATGAAGGAGTTATCATAAAAAGAAGTTCCCTTTTTGTTATTTGGGAAAGAGGCAAAACTATAGAAAAAACATCGAAAATCGCGCCTATCGGAGGTTAAAGGAACCATGAACAAGAGCCATTGGACCTGGCCGATCAACGGTCTAGATCCGATCGGCGTATCACATTGGCAGTGACAGACCGAGGCAATTGGAGGCATAACATGCGACGAGACCGAGCTAATGCGATACCGCAATTGCCGATATCGATGGATCGCAAACGACGAACACAATGGAGTGGGGCCTATATATATATATTATATTATATATATATATATATATATATATATATATATATCTATATATATAATATATAGATATATATATCTATACGCGCGATGCGATGGCTAGACCCGATAGAGTTGTAAGCGACATTCCATATATTTTGAAATCCACCAAATGAACATTTTCTATGTATTTTGCATATTTCGTTTAATAAACGAAATATTGCGATGAAACCGGACCCAAAGGGTTCCGAAATGAAAATGAATATTCTTTCAAGTCCGCATTAAGTTCCAATTTGGCGACATTTTCCATGTTTTAATGTATTTTGGGAATACAAAGGGAAATCTTGGAACTGGGCCAAAGCAACTTGCGATAACGATTATGGGCGGACCCAATAGGAGTTTAGGGCAGAATCCATAGGGATTGAAGTCCAATGAACAATGTTCTCTACGATTTTTCCCGTGTTTTACAACATTCTCTGTGGAAAAATAGAATGACTGTTTATGAAGGATTTCAAGTGTCGATGACCCTTCCGTTATAGAATAGGTGACATCCATCCCCGAGGGCGTTTAACAATTATTGCTAACGCTCTGAGAAGGGATTTGAGCAGACTGTGGCTGGAAGAAAGAGGGTCGTAGAGAATGATTATGCACAGAGAAAATGACTGTGGAAGTCGCAGAGCTGGCAGGTTGCCTCAAAGAAGCTAGAGAGCTCAATTGATGGAGGGAGAGAGTAGGCTGAGCGAATAGTGAGCAAGAGCTAAGCGCGCAAAGAGTATTTGGAGTCACTCGGAGGTCGAGTGAAAAGCTAGAGAGCTCAATTGATAGTAGCGTATTGTTGTTGAAGGTTGCTGGAGTTGCTTGGAGGTCGAGCAACTCATAGAGGCACACAAAGGCTGAGAGAAAGAGCTTAGAGAAGCCATAGTAGAGAGCCACGAGCCACAGCTAGAGCCGAAGAGCTAGAGCGAGAGCCGAGAGCTAGAACTAGAGCCAGAGCTAAAGTCAGAGCTGAGAGCTAGAGTCAGAGCCAGAGCCAGAGCTAGAGTGGGAGTCAGAGCCAGAAAGCCGAGAGCTTCAGAGCCAGGGATAAAAATGGTATCTGAACCCACTATTTTTATGTAAAATAGTATAAGTTGAGCCAAGAGCTTGTAAAAAGGATTTATACCATAATTCCAGAGAGCCTAATCGAGTTAACTAGAGCTCAAGGAGACATAGCCCAAGGGTTTTGGGTGAACTCCAAATTAAATTGTTGTTCCATGTGTTTTGTTTATTGTTGCATTAGTATTTATTGCATGTATTTACATATCAACATACACAACATATTTTAAAGCACATAAACTACCAACAATAAATATAAGCATACACTTATAATTCCAAGCATATTATCATTTCCGCATTGGTTAATCAATAAGACTTGGGAGAATTTAAAGCTTTGGAAGTGGTAGAGGTTCTTGTAAGTTAGACAAGAAGCCTAAGTGCCCCATTTTCAGATCACCTGGTTTAGGGCATAGTGATCTGAGTTTGGATTGTAGTAAAGCCTGAGAGACTGGTCTTGGTTTAGGGCCTAGTGTTCCGAGATTGGATTGCGATAGAGCTTGAGAGACAAGGACATGGAAAATTCCTAAAGGATAGTGATGGATTCTGGATGGCATTCCAAGTTCGGTTCGATTGTGATCGGAGCACCAGTTTTGGTGTGATCATGGTTTGGTGAGGGTGGAGGTGGTTTAACCTTTGGATTTCCTTGATTGTTCTTGGATTGGTTATTCAATGTGATCCCACATTTATGTTTGGAATATGGCACAGGGGTGATTGGCTGAAAGAGAGATTTGGTTCAACCATGTCTATGGTCAGGTGGTACGTGGAAATCCCGAACCTGGTCGGATTTGCCTATGATTAATAAAAGCTAAGTTCTCTTACTTTTGTACTTGTTTATATGTGGATTTAATGGTTGTCATATCTCTGATATTTTTATGGTTTAATGTGGCTATAAGCATGGTTATGTGACTGGTTCATGTCATGGTTATTTCGTGTATGTACTTGTAATTGTTAAATGGATGGATGCAAGACCTAATTGATGGAGAAGGAGGTGATCCTTATGGTTATGTTTCATAACTTCTTTCAGTCATTTATGCTCTGTCTTGTATCTTAGACCTATAGGTTGCATTGATGCCAAGTGTTTGACAGAATGTCAGTCCCAGTTGGGGATGCTCAGGCCTAATCCTAAAGTTGATTTTGAGTACTCAATATTGTTATCATGTCTTTGAGTGATTCTGAAGGTTGTAACAAATTTTGGGTAGAGGTCGAGATTCTGGGCTAGAAAAGTGGCTCAAATCACAGGGTTGTTGGCACAGGTCTGCTGAGAAAAGTCCATAGTCGCTGGCAAAAAGGCATATGAGAGCGACTTTGAGTTGTTGGTCATTGTATTGCCTATAACATGAGAGTGACTCTGGGTTAAAGTGCTTAAATCATTAGTGGGACTCAAGGACAGGATGTCTGAGTGGATGACATGTCCCTTGAGGGTGTTTTTGCTGATGTGGATGGGTTTTTTTGATGAGTTCTATCGATTTCATTTTGTTAAGGTCACCTAGGAGATTGAATCCCTGAGTAATCTCTCTCATCACATGTTTTCCCAGCTGGATGGTTTCTTGGGTGGACCATGGGAGGAGGGGGTGTTACATTGCAATACAGACCAATCAATCACATGATCAATAGCCTTCACATATCTTTTTAGAAATGAAACATGGAAAACATCATGGAATTTCATTGTCGGTGACAGTTAAAGTCTGTAGGCCACTATTCCAATCTTATCAAGGATATTGAAAGGCCCACAATACCAAGGTGCCGACTTGGCACATGACCCAATCCTAAAGGTTCTCCTCTTGGGATTGATGCAAAGTACACATGCTCTCTAACCTTAAAATCCTTAAATTCCTTGTGGTTATCTGCATAACTCTTCTGCCTATCTTGTGTTTCCTTTAGATTCTTTTTGATAACCTTCATTTCCTATTCCATCTCTACCAATGTGTCTAGTCCAATCAATACCCTGTTCACTGGACCACTCCAGCTGATGGGAGTATTGCAACTCTACCCATAAAGTCCCTCAAACAGATTTATCGTCAATGAATCTCGATACCCATTGTTGTAAGTAAACACAACTAGTGGAAGATACTCCCCCCACGTCTTCTACTGGTGCATAACATACATTCTCATCATGTCCTCCAGAATCCTTTTGATCCTCTCTATCTGTCCATATGTATATAGATGATAAGTTGTACTGAAGGCCAATTCTATACACAAACCTGAAATAACTCCTTCCAAGACTTGGAAGTGAACTTGGCATCTCTCTCTGACACAATTTTACTTGGAATACCATGTAACCTCACTATCTCCGTGATGAAGACCTAAGATACCTCACTAGCTGAATTAATAGACTTCATTGGAATGAAGTGAGCTACCTTGGTCAACCTGTGAACCACAACCATGATGGAATCATGTTATCTAGATGTCCTCGACAAACCTGTAATGAAATCCATGGAAATGACTTGCCATTTCCACTTCGAAATTAGAACTGGCTGTAATAGACCACAATAGGAAAATGCTCATAGAACAAAATAGGAAAAATAACTCTTATTAATTGATGCAAAAGGCAACCAAGTCAGGGACTTCCACGTACCACCCAACCATAGATTGGGATGAACCAAATCTTTATTTCATCCAATCACCCCCATGTGATATTCCAAGCATGAATGTGGTGTCTCAAGACGAAAACAACAAGGACTTATCGAATATTAAACCACCTCCACCCTCATGCTCTTGCAATCTCACCGAAACCATTCAAGAGATCACATAAGAAAACTAATACATAAACAACCAAGGTTTCCTGGAGATTAAACCACCTCCACCCTCAAGCTACCGTGATCCCATAAAATATGGTCAAGAGATCAAAATTCCCAAATTAGGCTTGGATGCCTCAAAGTTTCTTCACCAATACCTTGAGGAATTTTCTTGTGTCCACCCACCTATCAAGGGCTTCCCAAATATTAAACCTCCTCCACCCCCAACCCTTGGGAATTTTCTTGAGACCTTCTCACCTGTTTCCAAAACCTTATGGCAATCCAAAGCTCAACCAAATAAGAATCCCATCAAACCATGACTATTTGGAAATGGAAAGGCAAGGTTGAAATCATTATCACACCCAAAAAAAACCATTCCAATGACAACAAGAGATCCAAATACACAAATTCATGTACCATGCATCCACAAACCAGCTAGGAAATCACACATGCAACCTGTTACCTTGAAGTCTTCTTGTTGAAGCTGCTTGATCCAACCTTCCTTGCTTGTCCTTTGCTTTCCTTTTGCTTCCATTATCTTTCATTTCCTTGCTTTCTCCAATGCTAGAGTGCTCCATGAATGCTTTAAGTGTGCAATAGTATGAGAGAATCGAGAGAGCTCCAAAAATGAACTCACAAAAAGCTATGAACTGATCCTCATAAACCTTTTTATTATTGAGGCCTCTACTTTTTTTAATTTACTCTATTTTTCCTTCAATTTGCCTCTCATGCAAACCTGTGACCTTTCATCTTCCTTTTCTCCGTTTTTCCCTTTATTTTCATAAATAAATGCCAATAAATGCCTTTTTGCCTTTGCTAATTTCCTTAGCCAATAATTAACTAAGAATGACACCCACTAGGATGTTTTGCCCAACATTCAACTCAAAATACATGTCCCATGAGCTTGGTCTTATTATGCCTTTGTTAACTTTATTACATGAAGTTTTAACCCAATGTTGTTACATTCCCCTTCAAAGGGGAGGGGATTGTGACATCCCATAATTTAACATTCTCTCTCTTGTAAATAATTGTAATTATTTTTCAAATCTATGAGAGAGGGACACAAATTCCATTTCTTATGGTAGGAGGTTACTTGAGGAAATGATTATTTTTAAATATCAATCCCGGTTGGCCAAAAAGAATTAAATGTGCTAACTGTGCATTGAATTAACTGAAAGAGGAAGGACTGGTCCAAATATCCTTCAGCTCAAACAATAAGTAAAGAAAAGGAAAAAAATTTAAGAGAAGCATGGGTTGTGTTGTCAAGTCATGGACTGTTGTGCAAATCGTCAAAGCAAAGGAATTTAGTTGGGTTTTGGAGAGGAGGAATGAGGACATTCATTATGCATCGACTCATACATGCTTGCTCTCACTCACATATAGGAAGGAAGGCATTAGCACATAAGACAATGTTCAGGTCTATCGTGTTAAAAAAAAACATTGAGAGATTTTAAAGAGAGGCAAGTAATCTTTAACATTGAATTGAGCCCTGGAAAACCGGGGGCACCAACCGAGGAATCCTTTGAGGGAGGAATTTTGGGTTTTTTGGTTTAGAGAGCGTGGCTTTCCTATAAAGCTAAATAACCCACTGGAACTTTTGGTTCGATGAACCGGTTAGACTAGGAAGAATCTCTCAAGTGCTTGTGAGGGTTGATGAACCACCAAGAGCTGCCTTAGGGATGAAGCTCTAGTGCTTGAATCACTAAGTAAACACTTTGAGTAGTGATTTATTTACCCATAAACAACTTAACCACTAAAGAAAATTCCTTATAGTGGATTCTCTTCTTTTTAAAGTGAATTGGAGTTCTTTGTGTTGTGAAATGTTGGCATGACTGTGAATATGTTTGAACAATGTGAGTTATAATGAGTTTATCTAGTGGATGAAGGCAGTATGGCCTTGTGACATCATGTTCAGTTGTGTTGGTTGACTAAATTCACTGAGAAGCACCCCACTTCAAGCTTTAGAATCCGGCTCGAGGGTGACAGTTGCAAGTAAGGCTTGGTTGCAACTGTCTATGGTTGGGTGAAGAGTTGTATTCCCTATCTTAGTTGCTAGCTCTAGTGTTGATTCTATTTGTAAATGCATTCATGGTTATTGAGTTCATGTTGAACTATTAAATTGGTGCTATTATCATTGTATGAATGGTTCATGGTTCACTATGATTGAAATGGTGAAATTATGATGAACATGTGTCATGATATTGTGGTGTTTTACTAATTCTCTTTATGCAAGAAACACACATATATAACCATATGTACTAGTGTTTTATGCCCTAAGTAATGCCATTGTATGTAGAATGAGCAGTGGATGTTCAACTGTGTTAGTTTTGGGCCTGTCGTAATGTTGATTTGATGACTAGTTGTGAAATTTATGCCTGAAAATTGAATCGACTTAAATGTGATGACTCTAGGCTTGTAATTTTGTTAATCTTGAGCTCGAATATATCATTTATGCTAATACTCCGAAGGAGACTTCATGTTTATTTATCAAATATTGATCTCCTTATAACCTTCTTAGGCACTGCATGTTTTCTGGTTGCTTTTATAAGCTTTGTTATGCTTATTTGTTCCTCAAAAGAGACCTAAATATCTTTGTCATGATATCGACCTATTTTCCACAAATCATTAAAATTCAAAGGGACCGCAAACCTCAAAGAGGTTGAATGGGCAAGTCCCTAGACTGTGTTATACATTACAACTATTGAAAACTAGGAAGAGTAATATTGTTGTAAGGTCATGAGGGATAGCACCACTGTGTGCCTCATATAACCTCAATGAAAATGGTTGAGTTATAGCATAAATCTAAGTGATTACAGAATCACCGTAGTCAACCCATGGTCGAGTTCTTTCACAAATGGCTCATAATGCGAAAGCATGCGAAAGACCTAATATTATACCCTTGTTCATTCAAACCTTATCGCAAGGCTACATAGAGTTTACTTAAAGGGTGGAGCCTGGGGTGGCATGTCCTGGAGGTCATGTTCCTGGGAATTCATAACAAAAAGCACAATGGAAAGCTTGGGATGAGCAGGACCGGGATGACTTGGCAGAACTATCGGCTTAGTTGTTGTTGGGGTGAGTTGGGGCTTGCTCATTGGCCTTTGGGAGAACACATATCCCATGCGGGAAGGCCGTATCACATTATTAGAAGGCTTGTGGTGGGCCCATAGATGAATAATTGGTGCAACAAATAATGGGAAATTTCTCATCCCCGAGTCTGTTTCCCAAAGGTGGTTTTGTGCATTGTCTAAGGATGAGTCGGGATGATTCAACATCGGGGTGTCATGGCAGGATGAGGGCCGTTGGGGCTATTATGTAAGGGCGGGATCCATGAACCAATTGGAGGTGGTGATAGTGCAAAGGATCTAGACCCACTGAGACACCTAAGCCTGGAGGTTGGTTCACGGATGTTCAAAGGCGAGGCACATTCGAAAGATGTACAGTGACGTAACATTGGGACATTGTGGCATACACGTGCTAGAAACTATCCCTTTATTGGTGCCTTGTAGACTCATCATATAAGTCAGTGCAGAAGGCCATCCTCGGAGCAACTTGCGAAAGCACAAAGTGAAAGGGCTCGGGTATTGGAACCCGAGGGACATGAATATTGTTGCCAATTGATGATGCATCAACCCAACACATATATGGATATACGTGGCTAGGAGGTATGGGTTGGCAATACACACACACGCACACATTTAAAGGTGAGGACCCATGCCATCAATGGGTCGATAACTAATGCATCAATTCCATGATGTGTCAGGAGGTTGGCTAAGATAGCCATGTGGCAGGTTGATGATGTGGTGTCATCTGATTCACTAAAATTTAAATGGTAATATCTCTTGATTTGGAAGTTGGATTGAGATAAAATTTATATCATTGGAATCGTCCATAGGAATTTTTATGGAAATTGAAGAGGATCAATATTTTTAGATCCCATTTCCATAATGTACCTTGGATCTTGGGTTAGCATAGTGTCCACCTACTTCTAATCTGTGTTTTCATGGGAATTACAAGGAGGTGTGTTACACAAAGTTTCATCCATTCTGATATTCTCCAAATTAAGGTTTGTAACTTACTAGTGACCTAACTATTCTATAGAAGAGCCAAATTTTTTGTTGTTGTAAAAAAGAGGAAGAATATTATTATTTTCCAACATGCCTCCAAATAAAGCTACTACACTAATTAAATCTATTAAATGCTATCATTGACCCATGAAGAAAGTGAAGACCTAGAAATTAAGTTATCTCAATTAGAGAAGAAAGTTAATGAAATGGATGGTAGTATGTTGAAAAAGGTGGATTTTTCAAGTTCTCAAGAAAAGCTTAAGAGAGAAATGGAAAAGAAGATAAATGAAAATAGGGAAGGAATATAAATGAAAATAGGAAAGAAATACAAAAATCCATGATTGTTATCTTGGAAATGCTTCCTAACAAAGATGTGAAGATGCAAGGAGATCTTGAAAATAAGGAGAAGCATGTTGTTGAGAATCAATCTCATATGGGGATTATGCTATTATAATTATAGAGCACAAATTTTGAATCATAGAACCATACTCATGAATTTTCAATCCAAGATCAACATTATTAGGGCTTCTAGTCAACACCAAGGAACTACTGCATCTAGAAGATTGATATGAGGAAATTTGATGGTAAATATGTTGTAACATGGATGTTTTAGATGGAGAAATACTTTGATATACACCAGGTGACATCCTTACAACAGGTAAATATTACATCCATATTTTTAAAACAAGATCAACGTGTATATTATCAATGGCTTTGTGATAGAAAAAAGGACTATGTTATATCTAGGTCAATTTTTATAGAGGAATTAATAGCACATTATTGGGATATTTAGAGAAACACATTATTTAGTCAATTGGTAAATCTTCGACAAAAAGGGCCCTGTTACATAGCACATTCAACAATTCCAAAATTTGAGTCTCAAAGTGAAGAATATTTCGAAGGATAACTTGTTAGACCTATTTAAGGGTAATTTAAAGGAAAACATCCAACATGAGGTGTGTATCTTTGAACCTAAATCTTTAGAGCATGCTTTCAGTCTAGAAAGGAAAGTTTAAAGTAAAAATATGGCCACTAGAAAACTGGTCAGTAATAACTATACAAAAATTCATGATCCCTTTCCTAAATCGACAAGGTTGACTCCTTAGAAAATGGATGAAAGAAGAGAAAAGTGACCATGTTTCAATTGTGACAACTAGTAAAGGGCATAAATGTAGTGAGAAGAAATTATTCTACTTAAACTGTGAAGATGAAGAAAATCAAGAAGTGTAAACTTCACAAGATCTAGAGTTATAAGTGTTGGCAACATGGCATTGGCATTAATGCCAACCTTGGAGCCATTATGTTGGCATTGATTTCAATGGATTTCTAGAGCTTGTCATGATGATCTATGCGTTGCAAAGTGTTGACGCATGTCAATAATTTAATTTTTTTCACAGTCTATTGTTGGTGTCTTCCCTCCTCGACTCCATTTATATAAATATCGCATCATTCGTCCTATGAACTCCCAAGAAATTAAAAGAAAAGCCTACTTTCTTTATCTCATAACATTTTCATCCAATGTCTCCTAATCCTATTGATGTAAATGTGATATGAACTCTCTTGTTGACTCCTCACTAATCTGAATGCACAAGGAAAGAAAAAGAATTTTATTCCTATTTTAACGAAGACTATACTACATTATGTTTTCAAATGAGAATGTTCTTCTTGTTTAAACAAGAGATATATGCAAAGTTTTGTTACTAAAATGATATAAGGAAAAAGAAACATTATTTCTTTCCTTAAGCCCTTAGACATTTTGTTGTTATATATTATGAGAACATATGCAAAGCCAATACACATACAAGCATGCATGTCAAGCCCCTTCCAAATGACATTATCATCTTTGAGGAAATTTGGTGCCAACTATGATATATGTATGGTATATAACAATCACCCACGGTGCATTTGGGATATGTATGTTTATTTTTACAAAAATCAAAATGTTTGATAATGCATATAAAGCACATATGGATGAAAACTTGGCAGATATATGATCAACAAGGAGCTTGATTTTGAGACAATTGAAAGGTTACCACTCGGAAAAGAGATTATTGTTGCAGTTGAAAATGGTACTTTCTTTTGGGATGAAGATGGGTCCAAATCCACTCTTAAGAATATCACTTTTAAGGTATGAAGTGAATATTTTGTGGTAATTTTTTGCACACTTGGACCAGAGAAGTCCTCTTTACTGTCATTCATTTTTGGGAAATGCCAACACTCTCTAGCATGATAAAGCTTAATTTGGTTGTGCGTGTAAATTATACTACATCATACATACAAAATATATATTCATACGAAAAGAATAATTTATCTGCCTACCATTATATTTTATGGTTGTATTGATATTAAGGTGCATTCACACCATCTTGGTCCCAAGACAAATGTAAAAGTGATTTCATTATTATCGGAGCATGTGAATATCTTTTACATTGGTAAAAAGTAAAAGTAGAAGCAATCAAATAAAGCACCTCAACAATTATGACTTGAAAAATTAAGTGGAAACCATAAGATGAAAAAAGAACATCATATATCATATTTAATATGTGACTATGGATGAATATGATGAAGGGAGCCAACTATGTTAAAAAGAAAATCATTATAGGCCAACAACATTGTCAAGTTCATGTAGAAGGCCAAAAAATAGATAAATCCACTTTCGGTAATTGGAAAACGAATTTAAATTAAATAAATATGTATTTTATTTTGGAATAAGCACATGCAGATGTAAAAGCAAAAAAATAAAATGTATGAAGGGCTCATTGTACTTACCCAGTAGTGAGTGAATTTCCTAAGAAGTTAAACTGGTTTCACCATTTAGGGCCATCCATCAATTGATCAAAATTTTCAAGAAGGATCAAAGCCATCCATCAATATAGAGAGATCTATAAAAGAAAACAATCACTTTGGAGAAAGGACTCCCTCCTTCTCATACCTAGATGCTACCCATTTTGTGAGTGAGGACATGACAAGTAATGAGGTTTTTTTTCTTTTTGTCTCCAAATTCCTTCTTCATGCATTGATCTCTCCTTGTATGACATCATTGTTGGTTTGCAAGTTGTTTCTTACAAGTGCTTCCTAGAATGTGAATTTAGAGCTCTATTTTTTTTTTTTTTTTATCTCCAGTTCCTTCTTCATGCATTGATCTCTCCTTGTATGACATCATTGTTGGTTTGCAAGTTGTTTCCTACAAGTGCTTCCTAGAATGTGAATTTAGATCTCTATCAATTAACAACCGGGCAAAGGAAAATATTTTATTATTATTATTATTTGTTCCATTGTTATTATCATTAAAGTTGGTATTAACTACATAATGGTTTTGCAGGATATGGTCTTCTTGTTCCCTGCTGATTGATTTAATTTTGACTATGTATCACCTTCTCTTTCACACACACATTCCATCTTGCAAAGATGTACTTTAATGTTGAAAGGTAATAAAAAATAATTCCTTTGTCGATCATATTCCACCTCAATGATTTTTCTGACATTTGAGTTTATGTCTTTTGATAATGTTCAATTTTACTTTTACTTTTCTCTGTGTGACTATGTTGTTTTATTTCTTTTTTATATTCATAAGTTTTCTATGTGTGTGTGTGTTTTACTTGTTCTGTTATGTAAATCCTTTTCACTTTACTTTGTTTTACCTTTTCTTACACTAATCTTCATTCTTGTACATAATTGGTTAACTATTACACTAACTTTAGGTTGTCTGACATTTATTCTTAGTTAATCATACTTCTTTTAATCTTATTTTACTTTTGTACATAATGTGCTTATGTTTAGTTTTAATAATTTTTTATTGGCTACAATGTCTTAATGTTTATTTTTTGTTAAAAGAATTTGATAAAATAACAACTTAAACACATGCCTCACATAATTGATTAAGGTTTTAATTCCATAATATAAACACACATAAACAACAATTAAACTATATAATAAAAGAAAACAATTAATATCCAAAATATGTCTTCACTAATTTAAACAACGTTTTATGTATATAAATATTTGGTTCATTAATTGGATGTATAATGTTTTAAATTGTTCTTATTAAGGATATTGTATTCAATTAATTTTCTTTAAGTTGCAAGTTTAATGCAACTGAGGCTCTACAGTACTCTAGAGTCAAAACATTAGAACACTGATTAGTTTGTTACTTTTGTAAATAATTTGGTGCTTAAGGTTTGTGTAGTTAGTTTGTATTTTGATTTGAGTTGCAGGACTCTTCTTAGTCCGATGCAATTCCTTTGACATGCAAGAAGGTTTAGTTGTTCCACTCTTGGCGTGGGTTCAACCCCTACTCACATGGCTATAAACCCTAGGAAAATATTCCCATTATTTCTTGTTAGCCGCGAAGAAGTTTGAGATGTTGATGTAGTGTTGAAGCAACACTTTTCATTTCGAAACCATCAACACAAAGATTTACTCAGCCTTGTACAAGTGATAATGAAGTGGAAATAATTTATGGGCAAAATATTTATGTTTTTTCCATGCTTTAAGGCAGCATTGCAGTCTATGAATTTTCAAGTGCAACATTAGGTTAGTGATGCTCCGTTCCCACTGTGTTCTTGCATAATTTAGTGCTAGGTTGCTAGCTCTATGTCTGTGTAGTTGTCTGTAGGTGCCCAAATAAAAAAACCATTAACCCAACCAATGAAATAACCCGTGGTATTGTTGAGGAACATTCGATTGATGTGGTCATCAATGTATAGTTTTAATTTGGTCATCAATCATTTCACATTTAAAATATGTTTGTGAGATAGTGGCATTTATCTGGTCATGGAATTCATTGATCTAGTCGAATGTTAATGACTAAAATTGTCTTCATGGTCGATCTTGGCATAGTGGAGCAAAATTAATGTCTTGATTTGTTCCATTGCACGAGAACCTGAGCATTATTGTTGAATATACCAGTTGTGGATAAAGATAAGGTTTGATGGTAAATCCATATGCGCAAGGAGAGATAGAGAAACTTTAGAGATTAAAAACGTAGAGTTTATGATAGAGTTGAGTGTGTATTATGTCAACATTTGTGATGTATGAGATCATATCCTTTAGCATGCACACGGAATTATAATGCGCAGATGATCCGTAAACTGCCATGGATATTCCACTCGACAGTTCGTCATAATAGATCTGATAATAATGTATTAAAATACTCAAATTTTACACTATTATAGTTTTATTTAATTTCTAGATTTTACTATAATTAGTGCATGAATGTGAATGGAAATTATGTAGAAAAGTAGATAACGAAAAAATAAGCTCACACACACATAAGACACAATATATTCTCTGTAGGAAACCCTTTCGGGAGAAAACCCAGTTGGAAGGTGAGGCCGCTTTGCTCTCTTTCTCTATCTGGAAATATGGTTGCAGGTACAAAGAAGTAATGCCTGTGGCCTGTGGGCTATTACAGTGCACAAATCCTCTCTGTGTGCTCTACCTCCTATCTCTCCTAGCTATCTTTGCTCAGCTATGGAACAAAATTCTCTCGAAAGAATGGAATGCATGTTCCTCCTAGTGGCCCGGTTATAACACATTCTGGTAGCTTACTAGTGGTTAATTTTGACTACATCAACTCTTAACTAGAGTTACAATATAGAATATTCTAGATTATTTTACATAAAAATAATGTGGCTAGACCCTTTTCCATGAATAATGGGGGTTGACATGACATCCTCCCAAACTATAGGTATGAAAACATGAAGGTCAACTTCTGAGTGGCATAACTTTTGCATATAGACTCTGATTGACGCACTTATTGCGTCTCTGTAAAGGTATCTATGTGTAGAATATCATAAAAGGTGTTGCACCAAAGTGTTACCCCCAAAAAACGTTGTTTGATGCATCAAAATGCTCCCAGAAGGTTTTAGACCCCGTTTCACCAAACTGGGTCCCGCTAGTAAAAATGGTCCCGTGAGCTGATCCATCCACTTTTTCCACTCCAAATGCATCGAGATGGACGAAAAATAATATAATGATCCATTTTGGATTAGTAGAGCCCATGGAATGAAAGAGCATAGCATTAGCGTAGTGGGTGAGAGTATGTGCAAATGCCATTTTTGAAAATGTCTAGATCGAAGCTTGCATGCAGAGAAAGTGCACCGTTGAGAAATGTAAGTTCGATGTTGAAGAGGGAAGAGATCAAGGATTGAGTGTGCATAAAATGTCATAGTTTATATGTGGTGACATAGATTCTATGTAGCATCATATTGTAGAGCATTAGTGAACATGAGAGGCAGAGTATATGACAGAGTTTATGGCTGCGGTGTTTTGTGTCACTAAATGTGCGTTTGCAGGGTTTGATATGTTGATGTATAAATGACTTAGTTTTTCAATATATCTAAAGCTGCCATATTATTGCCTTGTATTTAGTTTTAGATCTCATGTAATGATGTTCATGGTTGTTGTATGTGGCTCGTCGAAGTGAGAGCATTGCATTTGCAAATTTAAGATAGAGTCTATGTATGGGTATATTGTTTTGTTCTAGTCATATACCTCGTGTATTGCGTTTTTGTTGCATTCAGAGAGGGAAAAATATGAGTCAAAGTCTAATGATGTATATGGTTGATCTATTGAGAGTAGATTGACTGTGTGGGTTGATGGTTTGATGTATAAGCAGAGTATCGTATTGTTGTGAGAGAGGGATGGTTGAGTATCACAACAAAGATTATGCATTGAGTTGAGATGGTTTGTATTCAGTTGTGTTTGAGCTTATTGTGTTAGAGTGGGTCTAGTATGAAAATGGGATGAAACATGGGCCATGGATGTTTGTATTGTGAGTGTCGATCTAGTGTGAAAATTGTGAAATGTGGTCCACCAAAGAGCTTGAAGGTTGGGGCCTTCAATGGTATCAAGTGGTGGTTTGCATTATCAGGGTGTAAGAAGTTGGTAGTATATGCTTTTGTCTAGTGGTGGCTGGATAAACTATTGGTTGTTGGGGAATCTATCGGGTCGTGATATGCAAAGTCAGGGGAGTAGTGGCTTCCAACAGATGATGGACTGCAGAGTTTGGGAACTGGTAGGTTCCAATAGATACTGGCCTGGAGAGAAGTTGATAACATGATTGGCAAGTTGTGGCGTTCACATTGGTGGTGGTCATTGAATATGTTGTAAAAAGAATATTTTCATTAATAAGAAGAAGAGCAAAACAAAACAACGGATGGTGTTTTTGTACCTTTGGGTTTCCACCTTACATATGGTTTCTCTATGTGTACGATGATGTTTAAGTGTTGTTCATTGGTATTCTCATGATTTACTTGTGATGGTCTATGTGATGCTCATGGTTCATGTTTATTTCTAGATTTTCTATCTATATTGTGTTATTGATGATATATGGATGATTCAGTTAATTGTGTAAATAAAGGCAAAAATCAGTATATGTCAATAAACAATGCATAATATTGATTCAACCCCCCTCTCAGTACTGTCAGGATTTCAACAATTGGTATCATAAGAAGGCTTTCAGGTGCATCTTAACTACTGGAAAGCAAATCTGGGTGAAAATTGTGATTTTTTTTTTAGGATGAATCCTCAAGGAGTATTTTTCCTCATTGTTGGAAAGTACCAGGTATGGGATCAAAAAGTCAAATCTAAGTTATTAACTTATGGATATTATGTTTGGAATTCAGTGTGTGAAGGTTGTGCTCAAATCCTATCTCAACTAAGGTGATGTCATGGAATTCCCAAGCAAGATTTGTTATATATGAGAATCTCCATAATGCAAATTTGGAGAAGATAACAAATATTCAATATGTCAAATATATTTGGGACAAATTGCAGGTGTTATATGGAGGAGACAACAATAATAGAAATAATGGAGAGAAGAAGAGTAAGAAGAAAATGGGGAAGTGCCCTTAGAAGAAAGAATATCAGCTAGAAAACTCTCATCCCCTAGTGCAAATGGTTTAGTTGATCATGTGAAGAAATTGAAAAATCGAGAACCAGAGGTATTGCAGCGGAATGGATCTAAAGTTATAAATACTGATGGGTTGTTCTTGAGTTATGTTTTAGACATATTTAATGATAGAGATGTTGAGTTGCATAGTGATGATGAAGATAATATTATGTTTCTCAAAGCTGAGTATGAGTCAGTCATGGTGGATATTGATAAATTATACGTTGAAGTTAGTAGACTAACAACTGTGTGTAGAGACCAAGCTCAAGGAGGATATCATTGGTTTGAAAACCCAAGTTGAATAATTCAAGAGAGTTCAAGATGTGAAGGTCGGCTAGTTGGAACATAGAGAGGGTTGAGTTGAAGAACTTGAAGTTGAGGTTGTCTCATTAAGGAAGCAACTTGAACATAAATATACCCAACTCAAGATGGAGAAGAGTACGAAGGCCTTGGACAATTTTCTTAGAGGAAAAATATCTCCCTTGATCAGATCCGATCTTGGTTTTCACAAGGGAGAGTCTAACACATAGGCACATGCAAAGAATGATGCAAAACTCACAAAGCGTGTAGCGAAAATGACACTAGAAAGAGTAATAAAGATGAAAGAAACAAAAAATCCTCCAATAGCCTAGAAGAGTACCCGAGGGAGAAATTATCAATAAAAGACATTCAACACTTGAGAGGATTGTGGTATATTTGTATTGACGGTGATGGAAATATGTCAACCAAAGGGTCTCCCTGATGTGAAGTCCCAATTAGAACTCACATCGTTTGGAGTAGGAACCCCATCTAGAATATTGGCCTGGTTTCGATGTATTTTTATAGATATGCCTTGGTTTTAACTTTTAGCAAGAGATATGCGTGCACATGCACCTTCGAAAAGAAAGGGGGTGTGCCTGGTGAGTGTTCTATCATATGTGTGTCAAAGTTATTTCACTGCGGAGGGGAGGAGAAGTGAGCCTCTAAGAGAGAGGTAGTAGTACCACCCTAGTAGGGACACACATGATGACGAAGGGTTCATACAACATCAAGCGGAATATTCCATAGATATGTGAAAGTCATCAAAACTAATATGACGAGGAAGATATATCTAATATCCAGTGGAATAGTCCACGAGGATGCAACAATGATAATAGAAATTACAACACATTCTCAGTATGATAAGCAAAATAATTAAACTACTTTAGCATAGATGAAAGAAAACATGAATTACAAACATTCACATAATAGTCTTACAAATATCCATAATCCATGCATGAAGAACGTGCTGGCCTTGAAGGCTTCTGTTACTAAGTAAAAGTTCTAAGACACCTATATACAATGAACATCACTAGCTCCAATAGTGGAGCGTTCGAGCCACTCCTTGCTCCTCAAAAGAACTGATCTATCACTCTAGTGCTTTGCGGGAGGAGCCAAGGTGAAAAGTCCTTTGCTCATACAATGAGGGAGTATATATAACCAAGGGTGACTCTTTGACTACCCTCATGGCTGTTTAACTCCCTATGAGTTTTCAAATTACATGAGTCTTTACATTCCATGCGTGTCCTTTGGACTTCCACTTTACAATACATTTTTTATACAATATACATGATCCACAATAGTGAGGTGGAATATGACCACTCATGGCATGACACTACAGACATGGAATGCCTGATGATGTGGAAATCTCAAGCCATTGCTGCTGTTGTGTATGATGTTTGCTTGATAATGCTTTTGTTTTCCACGTCCTCATGGCTTGGTGATAAGAATATTCAATGATCTCAAGTCTTGAGTTGTGGTCGCAAGTTGGTGTCCCTTTGCTTTGTTTTGATAGACCATCTTGCATGTCCAACTACAAAGATGCCTTTCGACATTCTTCCCTTTTGCATCTCCTTCTTCATCATCTTGTCATGGTGTGAGAGAGTACATGTATCTGCAATTCACTCATGACGATACGATATCAATCTGAAAACCCCGTAGTCTAAGATAGTACATTTAGATCCATTAAATGATTCGGGAATGGGAGACATGTCGGGAGAGAGGTCCCAGTGAATACGTGATTCAAGCAGCCAAGGGTGAGGTTTCATCACTAAGACTACGCAGTGTGCAGTGTAGGCCAGACTGAGGGAAAAATCTACATAGTCCTGGATGATAGTGAGGTAGGATGAGGGGATGGACACTTGGAGGACATACTATTTAGTTTCAAGAGGCAAGGGAAACTAATATGTTGCAAAAATGTGGAGTTCAGAGGCTCAAGTAGAGTGAATGAGGCTTGTGCTTGAGCAATGCGTAGTTAGGGCAAGGCTGGGAGGAATGATTGCGCAATCTTGGAGGTCAAGGCTAGGCCTTGGGCATAGAAACTACACAACACAAAAATCCTGGGGGCAGGAAATGCACATTGCACAGTGTCAAAGGGTAAGGTCACACCTTGAGGTCTGGAACTATGCAATCCAGGTAGGTCAGGAGAAGTCAAGTTGCTAGGTTAAGAAGCCTCTTCGGAAATAGTTAAGTGAGAGGTCGATGAGACTAGTGTGTATAGTGATAAGACTTTGACACTGATCTTCACACTTAGAATACTTGACGACACAACAACATGGATCACCCATGAAACAAGAACAACACATTCACCTCCATGTGACAACCTTATGACCATTTACGACAAGTGTGACACTTGGGATATGCTTTGCGACGACCGTGGTGACACTTGTGTGACATTGCTCAAAACTTTGTGAATGAGTGTGATAGGCATTTAGATGGTTAGGGAAACTCATATACACAAAGATAGACCCATGAGACCATCAGAATATGCTTTTGCATTATATGCAACATCTAGTATGTGAAAATATGACACTTTGCCTATGTTGTAAATGAGACCAAAATAGTTAAAGAATATACATGAAATGAGTTTCAATGGTTGTGACAATAATATACAAGACCAAGGAATGCTTTGAAATTGAGCATAGGCCAAACTTTTGGAGGGTGTTGTAGCAACTACAACACTTGGTGACACACTAGTAGAATTCCAACTTTCTGCCTTGGTTAATTTCTTTTGTGCAGGGCATTGGTTCTTCGTGGAGTATTGATTCATCATGCAAATTACTTTGGTCTTTCTAATTAACCCATGAATAGATGTGGTCCTGTTTGTACCTTATCGGTTGAACACAACACAAGATTTAGTGATATCACAATGTTTCAAGTTGGGAAGGGTAGTGTAGCTCGCGAGCTTAAGATTTTAAGAGTATAAGTTTTCATCTCTGATGTTTCTTCACTGCCAGCAGGCCTAGACAGTACCCTGATGAAGTCAAGCAGGAACACAAACATTGCTCCACTACCAACGAGCCTGGACAGTACCACAGCGAAGTTGCTTGCTTCACCTCTCTATGCAAGAATCCTTTCTCTTTTTTCTCCTTTATTTATTTATTTATTTTAAAGAGGATTGTGCATTGACACTTATTCATATTTAGGAGGAAGAGGGACCCCAAATTATTGAGAGCATAAGAGGTTGTTCCTTCAGAGAAGGATATAGAGACCTCTAATTTAGGTTTGCTCATTTAGAGTTTTCCCCTTCTCCTCTTCCACTGATTGGATAAGCATGAAAACACTTAAACATAAAAATGACTCTAGATATAAGGTTTCCTGAATCAACATAGGTTCATGGTTGGAACAAAGATCTCCATACAGACAAATCATATTTTCCATCGGAACTTTATTGACCAAAAGATATCACTCACACAAGGAAGGTGGACTGGAGGTTAGCCAATTTTTGAAGTGTCACAAGACTCTTTATACTTCAGCCTCACACATACTAAGAAGCCAAAACAGGTATATGCACAACACTTATTCATATGATGAAAACAAAAGGAGACATTCACAAAATAAACAAAACGAGAGGAAAAACAACACACAACAAGGAAACAAAACCAGAAACCAAGTAAAAGAAACTAAACAAAAGCATAATGCAAGAGAAAAGTCAGAAAATACAAGAGAGACTAAAGAGAACAAGATGGGATGAGTGCAAGAGAAGGAAAACTAAGATGCAACTAATCTTACTCCTAACCTGACAACTAGGTTGGGATCACACATAATGGAATTTCCAATGTAGCCACCGTAATCGTTCTCGACTTGCAATCACAAAGATACAATTGATATAAACAAATATAAAGTAATGTGCAAGAGAAAATATGAGAGCTTGAATAATTTGCACAAAAAATTGAATGTATTTCCTGTGGGCAGAAATATGTCACAACCGCTACTTTCGTCCAATTCACATTCTTACCTCTCTGACAGAAAGCATAATCAGACAAACCTTGAATACTTCTTGTGAATGCACCTTCTTCTGTGTCACCTGCTTAGGAAGCACGAGAAAAGGATGAAACTTGTTTATTGCAATGGAGCTTGCCAAGTTAGATTGCTCCAACCATTCAGTGATTGGTACATAAAATTCACGATCATCCTCTTGAAAACCCCGAAATCTTTCAAAATATGGATTTTCAATTACAGGCACGAGATTATAATGAGAATCTTGTCAGGGAGGATAGATATGATCATATTCAACAGTCATGTTGAGATGGTGAGGATGCGACATAACCATTAGCAAAGGATGAAGTGCCTTGACCGCTCAGAAAAAATCCGAATAGTGAGATGTTGAACGATGAAGATCGAAGAATGTAAAGCAACTTCCATTGCATATACTGGTGGGAAAATGATAACATGAATGAAGTCATAAAATACATAATAATGATCAGATGAGATGATTAAAGCATCATATTCCTAGTTTGTAATAAATGAAGATAAATAAATTTGAACAATTCTGTGAATGCTCTAAAGAATCGAACCAAGTTCCTCACAAGCGAAATGTGACAAACAATTTTCTTGTAGCTGGTGACAAACTGTGCAAGCATCGTAATGATGAAAATAATTTAAAAGGGATGCCAACACAACAAATGCATGAGACCAGTCAGGACATGGTGAATGGAGAAGAACTTGATTCGTGTGATGAATCGTGCATTCATTATTACCTAAGAGGATTTTAGGTGCGATGAAGGGGAATATTTGCAATATAACATTCACAAGAAAAACAAGGAGCTGACTACTAGGAGATGAATTTGATAGGCATGATTCCTTCGACCAAAGATAGTCTTTGAAATGGTCAATTCCACAATTCCATGACTCTATGAGAGATACACATTCCAAACCCAAGTTTGGTGCGAGAGATTTGCATGAAGATGAATAAAATGAAAAAGACCTTTGAATTCGGTAAGAAGTAAAATCTTGAAAATTTGAAAGATCATACCTGAAATACCAAACATTTTTCAAAAAGAACTTTACATTGAGTGAAACCATGTAGAGAGAATGGTTGTGCGAGAGAAACCTTATTTGGCTTAGTTCGGGGGGCTTACCAAAGTTACGAGATCCTGACATAACCATCAACAAAATTTGAAGTGCCTCGACTCCATGGCAGGTTACGGAACTTTCCAGAATTGTAAAATCACATTTTGAAGATTGTACCAGATTATGCATGGTGTCATGATAGTTGGAACCAATGGTTTCAATAAGACCACTTCTCACCGGATGGAAGCCATTTTTGTCACTAGTCTGATCACATTATTTAAATTCAAAAACTATATTACTAAAGTCGAAAGGTTCATTTGATCACAAATTCAAAGATAAATGAAATGAGGAAATTTTATGAGTAGGCTGATTTGAAGAGTTGCCTTCATGAATGTGAAGAAATGAGGAGAGAATGGAAAAGTACTAAAAAATTTGATTGTTTTCATTTGAATCATGGATAATCTATCCAAGTTGTGTTAATTGGGAGGTTAACTCATCGATAATGATGGAATTGAATAACATGGAGTACCCTCGTTGCAAGTAGATACATCACAGACAGTAGAGCATAAGGGATAGTGAGATGAAGAGGAAGTTTCGATAAGCACATCTTCTTTGACTTAATCAAATTCTGGATACAAAGTAAATTCTTCAATAGAAACCAAAATATCAACTGATACACCTAGGCATTCGTGATCACATATATAAATAAAGTCATCATCATTATAATGATTGTTTCCCGAGGCTAAAAATTGATTGAAAGAATTAATTACATTTGATTCACTACCAAGATTAGCAGATTGAAAATCATCCAAGAATGGAAGCACATCATCTGTGCATGGAGGATTTTTGAGGATAGAATAAAGATTGAAAGCGTCTTCACCTTCCTACTCCTCTACCTGTGTAAAATGACTACCTTGTATTTGATCGCAATTTGAACCAGCAATGCAAAAATCAAGAGAGTGTGAAAGACTAACTAGTGGAGCGAATTGATCGGGCATATCACAATACAAAGAGTCATGGCATGTAGATGATAGAGGATCACGAAAATCTAGATCAGATTGGAGGCTAGAGTTATGGATGATAACATCATGTTGCGAAATGGGTAAGTTAGTCTTCCCCATATGCTTCATGAGCCATTTTGGGATTTCCTCCCTTGAATATCAGTCATGAGAAATGGAAGAAGAATGAAAAGGTGGATTAAGAATTTGATTTTCAGATTTCCCAACTTCACAACCACCGCAAGGAGGCACCCACATCGAGACCAAAAAAGGAGGAGGACAAGGAACAAAAGTAATAATAGGTTCCTCCTTTGAAATTAGAGGTTTCTCATGACTCACAAGAGTTGTGGAAGTAGGAAAATAAGGGGGTTCAAGTTCACCGTGTAAAGAGATAAGGACCAAGCACTCAAACTCTTGCTTCAAGAAATCTTGATTCATGTCTTCTTTAGAAATTTCACAACAAAGGTGAATGAATCGATTAGAAAAATCCTCAATTGGTTCATTAGGCTTCATTATTAAGAGATTGATTATTTTACAAACATCTTGGTAATTATACCTATCAAAGGCTTGATGAAGCTTCCTGAGGAACTGACAAAAGGAATGGACGGAAGCAAGTGGCAAGGTATGGCACCATCAATTAACACGAGCTTCAAGGGTGAGGAAGAAAAGAACACAAGAAAACTCTTCACCATTAATTTCATAAGATTCTCAAAATTTAAGAAAATCATAAATGTGCTCGGTTATGGATGTTCCATCCTCACCATCAAACTTTAACTAGGTAAAGTGAGAGAGTGGCTCATCGACGATTGAAAATTGATAAAGGGGAAAATTACAGAAACACCTAGGGAGAAAGATTTGAGTATGAGCCATTTTAGATAAGAGGTTCAAACCAGATTAACCAGGCTCAACTTGTCATCTAGCCATCCTTCTAGCGCCACCGTTGACAATGATGGAAATCCATCAAACAAGGGGTTTCCTAGATGTGAAGTCCCAATTATACCTGACACCATTTGGAGTAGGAGCCCCATCCAAAATATTGTCTCGGTTCCCATGTATTGTTATAGATATGCCTTGGCTCTAACTGTTTACAAGAGAGAGGAGTGCACGCGCATTTGAAAAGAAATAGGATGTATCTAGTGAGTGTTAGGTCATATGTGTGTCAAATTTATTTCACTGCGGAGGGGAGGAGAAGGGAGCCTCTAAGAGAGAGGTAGTAGTACCACCCTAGTAGAGACACACATGAACAAGAAGGGTCCATACAAAAGCTATCGAAATAGTCCATAGAGATGCAACGGTCATTGAAACTAATATGAGAAGGAATATTTGTTTAATATTGAGCGGATTAGTCCATGAGGATCCGACAATGATAATAAAAATTACAACACATTCTCAATATGATAAGTACCAAAATAACTTAAATACTTCAACTACTTTAGCACAAATGGAAGCAAACATGAATTACAAACATTTACATAATAGTCTTACAAATATCTATAATCCATGCATGAAGAACGTGTTGGCCTTGAAGGCTTCTGTTATTAGGTAAAATTTCAAGGACACCTGTATACAATGAACATCACTAGCTCCAATAGTGGAGTGTTGGAGCCACCCTCGCTCCTCAAAAGAACTGATCTGTCTCTCTAGTGCCTTGTGGGAGAAGCCAAGGTGAAAAGTCCTTTGCTCATATAATGAGGGAGTATATATAACTGAGGGTGACTCTTTGACTACCCTCATGACTGTTTGACTCCCTATGTATTTTCAAATTACATGAATCTTTACATTCCATGTGTGTCCTTTGGACTTCCACTTTACAATAAATTTTGTATACAATATACATGATCCACAATAATGAGGTGGCATATGACCACTCATGAAATGACACTGTTGACATGGATTGTCTGATGATTTGGTAATGTCAAGCCACTGTTTTTCTTGTGTATGTTGTTTGCTCGAGAATGATTTTGTCTTCAACCTCCTCATGGTTTGGTGATAAGAATCTTCAATGATCTCAAGTCTTGAGTTGTGGTCGCAACTTGGTGTCCCATTGATTTTCTTTGATATATCATCTTGCATGTCCAACTGCAAAGATGTATTTCAACATGCTTCCCTTCTACATATCCTTCTTCATCATCCTATCATGGTGTGAGAGAGCACTTGCATCTGAAATTCACTCATGACGATAAGATATCAATATGACAACCACCAATTATAAGATAGTACATTTGGATCCATTAATTGAGTCGGGACCAAGTGGTAGGTCATGGGAGAGGTCCTAGTTACTGTGCAATTCAAGCATCCAAGGGTGAGGCTTGATCATTGAGACTCTGCAATGCGCAGTTCAGGCCAAACTAAAGGAAAAATCTGAGAAATCCTAGATGATAGTGAAGTAGGCTGAGGGGATGGACATTGGGAGGACATACTATGTAGCTTCAAGAGGCAAGGAAGACTGAGATGTTGCACAACTATGCATATCAGAGGCTTAGGGAGAGAGCTCGAGGATTGTGCTTGCACAATCCTGAAGGACAAGGCTAGGCCTTGAGCACAAAAACTGCACAGTGCAGCAGTCCTGGGGATAGGAACTAGGGATTGTACAATTTCAAAGGAGAAGCTCACACCTTACAGTCTAGAACTGTAGAGTGCGCAGTCCAGGCAAGTTGAAATAAGTCAAGTTGTTAGGTCGGGAAACCTCTTCGGAAATGGTTAAGTGAGAGACTGGTGAGACTAATGTGTATAGTGATAAGTATTCAACTATGATCTTCACACACATGAAACTTGAAGAATAATTGATGAAGCAGCAACATGGATCACCCATGAAACAAGAACAACACATTCACCTCCTTGTGACAACCTTATGACCATTTATGGCAAGTGTGACACTTAGGATATGCTTTGTGATGACCATGACGACACTTGTGCGATATTGCTTAAAACTTTGTGAATGAGTGCGATAGGTGTTTAAATGGTTAGGACAACTCATATACACAAAGATAGACCCTTGAAACCATCAGAATATGATTTTACACTCTATGCAATAACTAGTGTGCGAAAAGACGACACTTTGCCTATGTTGTAAATGGGACCAAAACACTTAAAGAAAATACATGAAATGAGTTTCAATGCTTCTAAAAAAATGTACAAGACCAAGGAAGGCTCCTAAATTGAGCGTAGGACAAAATTTTGGAGGGTGTTGTAGCAGCTACAACACTTGGCGACACACTGGTAGAATTCCAGCTTCTTTGCCTTGGTTAATTTCTTCTATGCAGGGCCTTGGTTCTTAAGGGAGTATTGATTCATCATGCATATTATGTTGATATTTTTACTTACCCAATGAATATATGTGGTCCACTTTGTACCTTATCACTTGAACACAACACAAGATTTAGCGATATCATAATGTTTTGAGCTGGGAAGGGTAGTGTAGCTCACGAGCTTAATATTTTTAGAGTATAAGTTTTCATCTCTTGTGTTGCTCCATTACCAGTAGGCCTAGAGAACACCTCAATAGAGTCACAAATGAATACAAACTTTCCTCCACCGCTAGCGAGCCTAGACAGTACCCCGACAGAGTTGCTTGCTTCACCTCTCTGTGTAGGAAGCCTTTATCTTCTTTCACCTTTATTTATTTATTTTAAAGAGGAATGTGCATCGACAGTTATTCATTTTTGGGCAGAAGAGGGACCCCGACTTATTAAGAGCATAAGAGGTTGTTCCTTCAGAGAAGCATATAGAGACCTTTGATTTAGGTTTGCTCATTTAAAATTTCCCCCTTCTCCTCTTCTACTAATTGGATAAGCACGAAAACACTGAAACACAAAACCGACTGTAGGCATAAGGTTTCTTGAATTGACATAGGTTCATGGTTGGACCAAAACTCTCTTTATGGACAGATCGTATTTTCCGTCAGAACTTCATCGACCAAAAGATATAACTGACACAAGGAAGGCAGATTGGAGGTTAACCAAATGTTGAAGTGTCATAAGACTCTTTATACTTCAGCAAAACAAATACGAAGAATCAAAAACAGGTCCATGCATAACACTTATTCATATGTTGAAAAAAAAGGAGATAATCACGAAAGAAACAAAATGAGAGGAAAGACAACACACAACAAGGAAAAAACCCAGAAACAAAGGAAAAGAAACTAAACCAAAGCATAATTCAAGAGAAAAAGTAAGAAAAGAAAAGAGAGGCTAAAGAGAACAAGACAGGATGGGTGCAAGAGAAGGAAAACTAAGATGCAACTAATCCTACTCCTAACCTAGCAACTAAAAGGCTGGGGTCACGTATAATGGAATTTCCAATATAGCTATCGTAATTGTTCTCGACCTGCAATAAAAAAAATACAATCGATTAAAACAGATATAAATAAATATGCAAGAAAATATATGAGAGCTTGAATAATTTTCACAAAATATTGAAGGTCTTGCCCGCGGGAAGAAAGATGTGTCACAACCACTACTTTCATCCAATTCACAGTCTTACCTCTCTGATGAAAATCATAATCAAACAAACCTCGAAGACTTCTTGTGAATCCACCTTCTTTTGTGTCATCCTGCTTAGCAAGCATGAGAAAATGCTGAAACCTGTTTATTGCAATGGGGCTTGTTGAGTTAGATTGCTCCAACCATTAAACAATTGGATCATAAAATTCACGATGATCCTTTTGAAATCCCCAAAATATTTGAAAAGATGGATTTTCAATTGGAGGCACGATATTATAATGAGAATATTGTGAGGGAGAATATATCTGATCATGTTCAACAGTCATGTCAAGCCAGTGTTGACGTGACATAACCATCAACGAATGCTGAAGTACCTCGGCTGCCCAACAAAAATACGAATAGTTATATGTTGAATGATGAATATTGAAGAATGTAAAATAACTTCCATTGGATATATTGGTGGGAAAATGATAACATGAATGATAGTCATCAAAGACAAAATAATGATCAGTTGATCTGATTAAAACATTGGATTCCTAGTTTGTAATAAACGAAGATAGATCAATTTGAATAGTTTTGTGAATGCTCTAAAAAATCGAACCAAATTCCTCGCAATCCAAATGTGACAAATTGTTTTCATGTAACTAGTGACAAACTGTGCAAGCATCGTAATCATGAAAATAATTTAAAAGGGATGCAAGCAAAGCAAATGCATGAGACCAATCAAGACATGTTGAATGGAGAAGAACATGATTTATGCAATGACTCGTGCATTCATTATTACTTAAGAGGATTTTAGGTGCGATGCAGCGGAAGATTTGTAATATAACATTCACAAGAGAAACTAGGAGCCAACTACTAAGAGATGAATCTTATAGGCATGATGCCTTCATCCAAAGATAGTCTTTGAAACGATTAACTTCACAATTCCATGACTCTATGAGAGATACACATTCCAAACCCAAGTTTGATGCGAGAGATTTGCATGAAGATGAATAAATTGAAAAAGACCTTTGCATTTGGTCAAAAGTAAAATCTTTAAAATTTCAAAGATCATACCCGAAATACCAAAGATTTTTCAAAAAGAAATTTACATCGAGTTAAATCATGTAGAGAGAAGGGTTGCTAGGGTGAAACCTTATCTGGCTTAGTTTGGGGGGCTTACCAGAGTCTTGAGATCTGGACATAACCATCAATGGAAGTTGAAGTGCCTCAACTCCCTCGCAAGTCCTAAAACTTTCTAGAATTGTAAAATCGCATTTTGAAGATTGTACCATATCATGCATGGTGTGAGGATAACTGCTACTGTCGATTTCAATAAAACCATTGCTCGCTGGATGGCAACCATCTTTGCCACTAGTTTGGCAAGATTCTTCAACTTCAAGAACTAGATTACTCAAGTTCAAAGGTTTTTCTGATCATAAATTCAAAGATAAATAATCGAGGAAATTTCATGAGCAAGCTAATTTGAAGAGTTGTCTTCATGCAAGTGAAGAAATGATGAGGGTTGGGAAGAGTACTCAAATATTTGATTGTTTTCATTTGCATCATGGATAATCTCAACAACTTTTGCCAATTGGGAGGTTAACTCATTGGATGATGGACTTGAAGAAATTGGAGTACCCCCATCGCAAGTAGATGCATCACAAACAATAGAGCACAAGGGATAGTGAGATGAAGAGGAAGTTTCGATAAGCACATATTCTTTGACTGAATAAGTCTTGAGTTGTGGTCACAACTTGATGTCCCTTTGATTTTCTTTGATAGATCATCTTGCATGTCCAACTGCAAAGATGTATTTCAACATGCTTCCCTTCTACATATCCTTCTTCATCATCCCATCATGGTGTGAGAGAGTACCTGCATTTGAAATTCACTCATGACGATAAGATATCAGTATGACAACCCCCTATTATAAGATAGTACATTTGGATCCGTTAATTGAGTTGGGACCGAGTGGTAGGTTGCGAGAGAGGTCCTAGTGACTGTGTAATTCAAGCATCCAAGGGTGAGGCTTGATCACTAAGATTGTGCAATGCATTGCTCAGGCCAAACTAAAGGATAAATCTGAGCAATCCTAGATGACAGTGACGTAGGCTGAGGGGATGGACACTGGGAGGACATACTGTGCAGCTTCAGGAGGCAAGGAAGACTGAGATATTGCACAACTATGCATCTTAGAGGCTCAGGGAGAGAGCTCGAGGATTGTGCTTTCACTTTGCGCAATTAGGGCTATGCTGGGAGGAATGATTGCGCAATCCTGGAGGTCAAGGCTAGGCCTTGAGCACAAAAACTGCAAAATGCAGCAGTCTTGGGGGTAGGAACTAAGTATTGTACAATTTCAAAGGAGAAGCTCACACCTTACAGTCTAGAATTGCAGAGTGCGCAGTCCAGGCAAGTCGGGAGAAGTCAAGTTGTTAGGTCAGGAAGCCTCTTCGGAAATGGTTGAGTAAGAGACTGGTGAGACTAATGTGTATAGTGAAAGTATTCGACTATGATCTTCACACACATGAAAGTTGAAGAATACTTGACGACACAGCAACATGGATCACCCATGAAACAAGAACAACACATTCACCTCCATGTGACAACCTTATGACCATTTATGACAAGTGCGACACTTTGGATATGCTTTGTGACAACCATGACGACACTTGTGTGATATTGCATAAAAATTTGTGAATGAGTGCGATAGGTGTTTACATGGTTAGGAAAACTCATATACACAAAGATAGACCCTTGAAACCATCAGAATATGTTTTTACACTCTATGAGATAACTAGTGTGCGAAAAGATGAAACTTTGCCTATGTTGTAAATGGGACCAAAACACTTAAAGAAAATACATGAAATGAGTTTCAATGCTTCGAAAACAATGTACAAGACCAAGGAAGGCTCCTAAATTGAGCGTAGGACAAAATTTTGGAGGGTGTTGTAGCAGCTACAACACTTGGTGACATACTGGTAGAATTCCAGCTTCTTTGCCTCGGTTAATTTCTTTTGTGCAGGGCCTTGGTTCTTCAGGGAGTATTGATTCATCATGCATATTATGTTGGTATTTTTACTTACCCCATGAATAGATGTGGTCCCCTTTGTACCTTCTCAGTTGAACACAACATAAGATTTAGCGATATCATAATGTTTTGAGCTGGGAAGGGTAATGTAGCTCACGAGCTTAAGATTTTCAGAGTATAAGTTTTCATCGCTTGTGTTGCTCTATTGTCAGTAGGCCTAGAGAACACCTCAACAGAGTCACGCAGGAATGCAAACTTTCCTCCACTACCAGCGAGCCTGGACAGTACCCCGACAGAGTTGCTTGCTTCACCTCTCTGTGTAGGAAGCCTTTATCTTCTTTCACCTTTATTTATTTATTTTAAAGAGGAATGTGCATCGACAGTTATTCATTTTTGGGCAGAAGAGGGACCCCGACTTATTAAGAGCATAAGAGGTTGTTCCTTCAAAGAAGCATATAGAGACCTTTGATTTAGGATTGCTCATTTAAAATTTTCCCCTTCTCCTCTTCTACTGATTGGATAAGCATGAAAACACTGAAACACAAAACCGACTGTAGGCATAAGGTTTCTTGAATTGACATAGGTTCATGGTTGGACCAAAACTCTATTTATGGACAGATCGTATTTTTCATCAGAACTTCATCAACCAAAAGATATAACTGACACAAGGAAGGCAGATTGGAGGTTAACCAAATGTTGAAGTGTCATAAGACTCTTTATACTTTAGCAAAACAAATACTAAGAATCCAAAATAGGTCCATGCATAGCACTTATTCATATGTTGAAAAAAAAGGAGACAATCACAAAAGAAACAAAATGAGAGGAAAGACAACACACAACAAAGAAAAAAACCCGGAAACAAAGGAAAAGAAACTAAACCAAAGCATAATTTAAGAGAAAAAGTAAGAAAAGAAAAGAGAGGCTAAAGAGAACAAGATGGGATGGGTGCAAGAGAAGGAAAACTAAGATGCAACTAATCCTACTCCTAACCTAACAACTAAAGGGCTGGGGTCACGTATAATGGAATTTCCAATATAACCATCATAATTGTTCTCGACCTGCAATAAAAAATATACAATCGATTAAAACAGATATCAAGAAATATGAAAGAAAATATATGTGAGCTTGAATAATTTTCACAAAAAATTGAAGGTCTTGCCTGCGGGAAGAAAGATGTGTCACAACCACTACTTTCATTCAATTCATAGTCTTACCTCTCTGATGAAAATCATAATCAGACAAACCTCGAAGACTTCTTGTGAATCCACCTTCTTTTATGTCATCTTGCTTAGCAAGCATGAGAAAAGGCTGAAACCTGTTTATTGCAATAGGGCTTGCTGTGTTTGATTGCTCCAACCATTCAACAATTGGATCATAAAATTCACGATGATCCTCTTGAAATCCCTGAAATATTTGAAAAGATGGATTTTCAATTGGAGGCACAAGATTATAATGAGAATCTTGTGAGGGAGAATAGATCTGATCATGTTCAACAGTCATGTCGAGCGAATGATGACATGACGTAACCATCAACGAACGCTAAAGTACCTCGACTGCCCGACAAAAATATGAATAGTTATATGTTGAATGATGAAGATCGAAGAATGTAAAAGAACTACCATTGGATATATTGGTGGGAAAATGATAATGTCAGGCTAGGCAGTAACTCCTCAAGGCAAAAATGTTTCGTGTTTATTCCTTCAGGTAGGTCTTCATTAAATACATGAGGGAGAGACTATTCAGTTCATCTCCCGATGACTGTTCATATTACTTATTTATTTATTTACATTGTATTCACGCAATCATGAGGATTAGGTGTCAACATTCCCCCCCTGAATCTGAAGGGATGTTGGGGAGTCCAAGCATCATTCTGAATCGTTCAAGCTTTTCTCTTCCAAGTGCTTTGGTGAATATGTCTGCAATTTTCTCATTAGTGGAAGAATGACGGAGATGGATTGTTTTGGCCTCAACATGATGTCGAATCAGATGATATTTAGTATTGATGTGCTTCGTTCGATCATGGAATTTTGGGTTCTTGGCCAACTTTATTGTAGAGGTATTGTCAATCATGAGTGGAGTTGATTATACTTGTTTTACCTACAATTCTTCAAGAATTTTCCCGAGCCACACAATTTCTTTTGTTGCTTCAGCTGCTGCCATGTCTTCTGCTTCTATTGTGGAATCTGCTGGAATTGATTGTTTGCATGATCTCCAGGAGACAACTCCTGATCCAAGACTCATAGCATATATTGAAGTAGATACCCCAGTTTCTTTATCTCCATCGAAGTCTGAATAAGAGTATCCAATTAAGCTGAAGTCGTCCACCTGTGTATATTTGATTCCAAAGTCTTGAGTTCCCTTCAAGTACCTTAGAACTCTTTTTGTGGTAGACTAATGTCCCTCACAAGGCTTTTTCATAAACCTAGGGAGGATTCCAACAACAAACGAAATTTCTGGTCCGGTAGTTGTTAGGTAGTTGAGACTTCCTACAAGCTGTCTATACTTTGTTGCATCCTCAAATTCTTTTCCTTCAATAGATGTGAGATTTAAGTTTTGTTCCATTGGAGTAGTAAGAGGATTGCATTCTGTCATGCCAAACCTGTTCAACAGATCTCCAATGTATTTCTTTTGAGAAAGAAATATGGACTTTGGATGTTGGGTTACTTCAATGCCAAGATAGTAATGAACATAGCCCAAATCAGTCATTTCAAAACTTTTCCCCAATTCCTTCTTTATGGATGCAATGTAGCTTTCATTGTTCCCTGTCATCAAAAGATCATCTACATATACCACAAGATATACAACTGTTTTTCCAACTTTCTTGACAAATAAAGTTGCATCATCAAGATCATAATGTTTGAAATTGAGTTTCAGAAGATGCTCAGTTAGTTTTTCATACCAGGCTCTAGTGCTTGTTTGAGGCCATACAAGGACTTCACAAGTTTGCATACTTTATGTTCATGTCCTTTCACAACAAATCCTTCAGGCTGGGACATAAAAACATTCTCTTTTAGATCTCCATTCAAGAAAGCCGTTTTTACATCCATTTGATGGACTTTCCAACCGTTCTGAGCTGCTAGGGCAAAGAGTGTCCGGATGGTAGCCCATTTTGCTGTGGGGGCAAAAGTCTCCTCATAATCGACCCCTTCCTTCTGTGCAAAACCTTTTGCCACAAGCCTAACTTTGTGCTTGTCAAGTGAGCCATCAACTTTATACTTGTTCTTGTAGACCCACTTGCAGCCAATTGGTTTGGTTCCTAATGGAGGATCAACCAGCTTCCAAGTGTCGTTCTTTATGAGGGCATCATACTCCCTTTGCATCACTTCTGTCCATTCATCATGAGAAGCAGCTTCTTTGAAGGAAGTTGGTTCAAAATCCATAGACAAGTTCAATTCACAATCATAAGAAACATCCATATCAACAGGTGAATTAGAGTCATCTACATCACCTCCATTTTTCCGGTTTGAATTTCTAGTTCATGTCTTTCCAACTTCATCAGGATGAACACTTTCAAGTGTCTTTGTCGGCCACTTTGGGGGACCTTTCTCAGATGGTCTAGGCTACTCTGTTGATTGAGCTGGGACTGAATCAAGATTGAGTCTCCCAATTCTATCAATTACATCACTTAAAGCATCATTCGTTTGGAGTTTCATGCGGGGGAGAGTGTTCTTCAGAAGAAGATTCCACATGTTGATCTAGTATAGGAATCCCCCCTTCAAGATGTGGAATTTGATTATCAAATTCTTGAAATGATTTTTCTTTTGCAAATCTATCCAAGCGATCAAGTTGTCGCTCAACAACATTGCTAGTTTTGGACGATTCAAGAAAAAATACATCTCTAGATACAACAAACTTTTTATTTACTTCATCATAGAGGCAATATGCTTTGGAGGTGTTTGGATACCCCAGGAAGATACACTTACTACTTCTAGCACCAATTTTGTTTCTATGTACCTTTGGTATCAAGGCATAATAGGTGGAACCAAAGACCCTGAGATGCTTTACCGAAGGAACATGTCCATACCATATTTCATAAGAAGTCTTGTTTCTAATAGCATTAGATGGACATCTATTTTTTATATATGCAGCACATAAAACAACATCAGCCCAAAACATTATCTTTACATTTTTGAAGAAGAGCATGGATCGTACCATATTTAAGATTGTACTATTCATTCTTTCAGCTACACTATTCTGTTGGGAATTATAAGGCACAATTGTTTGATGTTTGATCCCATGTTGGTGAAGATAGTTTTCAAATTCATTTGATGTGTATTCTTTTCCATTATCAGTGCGAATAGACCCATATGAGATTGTGCATCATTTTCAATCCATTTATGAAAATTCTTGAATGTTTGAAAAGCATCAGATTTGTTCTTCAATAAATAAACCCAACACATTCTGGTGTAGTCATCAATAAATGTCATCATATATTTATTTCCATTTGCAAAAGGAACAAGCATTGGACCGCATAAATCTGAATGAATGAGTTCAAGTTTTCTAAGTGCTCTTGAATGTGAATACTGAAAAGACTGTTTGCTATGCTTTCCTAGGATGCAAGCATCACATTACTTAAGTTTCCTAGGAATTGTAGGCAAACCAGCAACTTCATTTTTCTTCAACATGCAGAGACTGTCATAGTTCAAATGTCCAAATCTAGCATGCCATAATAAACTTGATGGAAGTGTACCTTCTTCATGATGAGAATTGTATGAGAAATTTTGTGCACGAGCAGAGGTTCCTTGCAACTTGAGAAGCCTTTCTTCTTCTATTCCTCTCATGACAAGTGAGTGGTAAGATGCTTTTCTTACCTCAAGCTTGCCATCAAACATATAGATGGAGTGACCTTGCTGGCGGATGTGGACCAAGGATAACAAGTTTCTCTTGAGCTGTGGGAGATATAGAACATGATGCAGAAGAAAGTCTAGAAGACCAGGTAGTTTAAGCCTAATTGTGCCAAGCCCCGATGGCTTGATTTTTGATTGATTTGAAAAGTATACTACTCCATCAAAATTGTCAGTAAATTCTTCAAAAAAATATTTTGTATGAGTCATGTGGCAGGTTTCTCCTGAATCAGGCAAACAATCATTTTTCCAAGAAGCAAGTGAAGCATTAAATAAATCTTCATTTACTCCATTATTACATTGTGCCACAACATAGTGAGCGGATTCAGGTGCTTTACCTTTGTTTGTATCATTAGTTTTACCTTTCTGTTGGTTTCTTTTCTACTCAATTTTGTCCCATGGTAGCTTGCATGTAGAGGCATCATGTGATCCATTTCTTTTGCAGCGAATGTAGTGCAAATCTGTCTTTTCTTCTTGAAAATGTTGTCCCCCCTGCCTCTAAAATATCTTCCTCTTCCTCTTCAACCACCTCTTCCTCTTGAAGAATCTTGAGTAGGATGCTTTTCTTTGTGAGCAAGGCACACAACCTCTTCAGAAGATTAAGGTTCTGTCTTCTTTCCAAAAGCTTTCTCTCTTTCAGCAAACTTTTTCATAAGAGAGTCAAAGGTGATATCTTTGAGATTTCCATTTGCTTGCAATGACTCAAGATAATTGGAGTAAGTAGGATAAAGTGCCTTGAGAAAAGCGATAAGAGTAATATCCAATTCAACCTTAGTGGATTTGATATCATGCATTATAGACTTTACTTCAGATGCAAGAGCAAGAGGATCATTATTTTGCAGTTCAAGGGTGAAGAGTTTAATCATGAGTTGAACAACTTCAAGCGCAGAATGTGAGTCATAGAGTTCTTTCAGCTTTTTTAAGGCTTTAAAGACAGTTGAATATGATGAAATATGGCAAATCAGCTCTTCATTTACAGATGCTGCGATTAATGCATAAGCTTTGTTGTTCCTGTTTTCTCAAATGACGAGCTCTTTGTCTGAGGTAGGTTGTACTGGTTCATTGTCTCCATCTCCGACACACACTCCTTTCCACAACTCATTGAAAATGAGGGTGTGTTTTAACATCCGAGACCATTCAAGATAGTTCTCCTTGCCAGTGAGAACTATTCCCACCATGGATATGATTGAATGCATTCTGTAAAAAAAAACTTCTGCTAATAGAAAAATACTTCTCTCCAATATAAAGTAAAATTCTACTTCTGGTGGTAATTTTTTCTTTTACATTTCAAAAGGGAATTCTCTCCATGTACTATCTTTGTCTTTAATGAAAATATAAAACATATATCATCTAGGCATTCTCAAAAGATTTCAAATCTCTTCCTCATATACCAATATGGACGCCAATACCTCACGCTACACCTTTATGCAACATATTTCCCTCACCTCATTATTTATGCAAGAACTAAATGAAAGGCTCCAACATATATCTTCCATATACCCCAATGGTAATTTTATATAATGTAATATATGCCCATTAAAATCTCAACGAATTCATGTGCCTTTATGGTATATGGAAAAGCATCACATACCATGTCCATAATTTTCAATGCTGAACCCAAGCAAAGTTTGAATGAAACACGCACATCAGTCAACATGACCATGCAACACCACAAGATTGCACCAACACTGCGTTACGCTGCACCATGGTTCCACCACGCTTCGTTCAACGTGTATGCCAAAAATTCCGCATCAACCCTTTCACATGCAAAAGCTTTGATTCACATGCAGGTTATCAAGCTATGAAGCACGCAGGTTATCAAGCACGCAGGATTACGGTTCCATCTCGAGTAGTTCCCTTGTACACAGCGCCAAATCTTCCTTCACCACGCTTGTTCTTACCATGAAAATTTTCTGTTGCAGCTACCAATGTTTTCATTTCAAACACTATGAAATGATTGGACAGGCTAGGAATCAGTTGCGGATTTTCTCCAACTCATGAGTCTTCGCAGGCAAAAATAAACGATAGCAGGTCATTGCGTGGAGCAGCGTTCAGGCTACTGCATGGAGCAGTGTTCAGGTCACTGTGTGGAGTAGCGTTTAGGTCACCAACATTTATTAACAATGCTTTGTATGGACAACGGTTTTGAATGGACAGACAACGCTTTGTATGGACAATGCTTTTGAATGGATAATAGTTTTGAATGGAGAGACAACGCTTTGTATGGATAACGGTTTTGAATTGAGAGCAGAGGAGCAGAATGGGGAGTTACAAAGGGCATAAAAGCTAAAAAAAATGGAGCTGGCTCTTATACCATGTCAGGCCAGGCGGTAACTCCTCAAGGCAAAACTGATTCGTGTATATTCCTTCAGGTAGGTCTTCATTAAATAGATGAGGGAGAGACTGTTCAGTTCATCTCCCGATGAATGTTCATATTACTTATTTATCTATTTATATTATATTTACCCAATCATGAGGATTAGGTGTCAACAGATAACATGAAAGACAGTCATCAAAGACAAAATAATGATCAGTTGATATGATTAAAACATCGGATTCCTAGTTTGTAATAGATGAAGATAGATCAATTTGAATAGTTTTGTGAATTCTCTAAAGAATCGAACCAAATTCCTCGCAAGCCAAAGGTGACAAATTGTTTTCATGTAACTAGTGACAAACTATGCAAGCATCGTAATCATGAAAATAATTTAAAAGGGATGCAAGCAAAACAAATACATGAGACCAATCAAGACATGTTGAACGGAGAAGAACTTGATTTATGCAATGACTCGTGCATTCATTATTACTTATGAGGAATTTTGGTGCTATGTAGCGGAAGATTTTCAATATAACATTCATAAGAGAAACTGGGAGCCGACTACTAAGAGATGAATCTGATAGGCATGATGCCTTCATCCAAAGATAGTCTTTGAAACGATTAACTTCACAATTCCATGACTCTATGAGAGATACATATTCCAAACCCAAGTTTGATGCGAGAGATTTGCATGAAGATGAATAAACTGAAAAAGACCTTTGCATCCGTTCAAAAGTAAAATCTTTAAAATTTCAAAGATCATACCCGAAATACTAAACATTTTTCAAAAAGAAATTTACATCGAGTTAAATCATGTAGAGAGAAGGGTTGTGCGGGTGAAACCTTATCTGGCTTAGTTTGGGGCGCTTACCAGAGTTGTGAGATCCTGACATAACCATCAATGGAAGTTGAAGTGCCTTAACTCCCTTGCAGGTCCTAAAAATTTCTAGAATCGTAAAATCGCATTTTGAAGATTGTACCATATCATGCATGGTGTGAGGATAACTGCTACAGCTGATTTCAATAAAACCACTGGTCACAGGATGGAAACCATCTTTGTCACTGGTTTGGCAAGATTCTTCAACTTCAACAACCAGATTACTCAAGTTGAAAGGTTCTTCTAATCATAAATTCAAAGATAAATAATCGAGGAAATTTCATGAGCATGCTGATTTGAAGAGTTGTCTTCATGCAAGTGAAGAAATGATGAGGGTTGGGAAGAGTACTCAAAGATTTGATTGTTTTCATTTGCATCATGGATAATCTCAACAACTTGTGCCAATTGGGAGGTTAACTCATTGGATGATGGACTTGAAGAAATTGGAGTACCCCCATCACAAGTAGATGCATCACAAACAATAGAGCACAAGGGATAGTGATATGAAGAGGAAGTTTTGATAAGCACATATTCTTTGACTGAATAAGCCTTCTAGATCCATTACAAAATCTTCATGAGAAACCAAAAGATCAGCTGATGCACCTAGGCATTCATGATCACATACATCAATAAAGTCATCGTCATTATAATTATTGTCGCCCAAGGCTACGGATTGATTGAAAGAATTAATTACATTTGATTCACTACCAAGATTAGCAGATTGTAAATCATCCAAGAATGGAAGTGCATCATCTGTGCATGGAGGATTTTTGAGGATAGAATAAAGATTGAAAGCGTCTTCACCTTCCTGCTCCTCTGCCTGTGTAAAGTGACTACCATGTATCTGATCGCAATTTGAACCAGCAATGCGAAAATCAAGAGAGTGTGAAAGACTAACTAGTGGAGCGAATTAATCGGGCATATCACAATACAAAGAGTCATGGCATGTAGATGATAGAGGATCACGAAAATCTAGATTAGATTGGAGGCTAGAGTTATGGATGATAACATCATGTTGTGAAATGGGTAAGTTGGTCTTCCCCATATGATTCATGAGCCATTCTGGGATTTCCTCCATTGAATATGAGTCATGAGAAATGGAAGAAGAATGAAAAGGTGGATTAAGAATTTGAATTTCAAATTCCCAACTTCATAACCACCGCAAGGAGGCACCCACATCGAGACCGAAAAAGGAGGAGGACAAGGAACAAAAGGAATAATAGGTTCCTCCTATGAAATTAGAGGTATCTAATGACTCACAAGAGTTGTGGAAGTAGGAAAATAAGGGGGTTCAAGTTCACCATGTAAAGAGATAAGGACCAAGCACTCAAACTCTTGCTTCAAGAAATCTTGATTCATGTCTTCTTTAGAAATTTCACAACAAAGGTGAATGAATCGATTAGAAAAATCCTCAATTGGTTCATTAGGCTTCATTCTTAAGAGATTGATTCTTTTACAAACATCTCGGTAATTATACCTATCAAAGGCTTGATGAAGCTCCCTGAGGAACTGACGAAAGGAATGGATGGAAGCAAGTGGCAAGATATGGCACCATCGATTAACACTATCTTCAAGGGTGAGGAAAAAAATAACACAAGAAAACTCTTCACCATTAATTTTGTAAGATTCTCAAAATTTAAGAAAATCACAAATGTGCTCGGTTATGGATGTTCCATCCTCACCATCAAACTTTAACTAGGTCAAGTGATAGAGAGGCTCATCAACTATTGAAAATTGATAAAGGGGAAAATCAAAGAAACACCTAGGGAGTAAGATTTGAATATGAGCCATTTTAGATAAGAGGTTCAAACCAGCTTAACCGAGCTCAGCTTGTCATCTAGCCCTCCTTCTAGCGCCACTGTTGACAGTGTTGGAAATCCATCAACCAAGGGGTTTCCTAGATGTGAAGTCCCAATTATACCTGACACCATTTGGAGTAGGAGCCCCATCCAAAATATTGTCTCGGTTCCCATGTATTGTTATAAATATGCCTTGGCTCTAACTGTTTACAAGAGAGAGGAGTGCACATGTGCATTTGAAAAGAAACAGGATGTGCCTAGTGAGTGTTTAGTCATATGTGTGTCATATTTATTTCACTACGGAGGGGAGGAGAAGTGAGCCTCTAAGAGAGAGGTAGTAGTACCGCCCTAGTAGAGACACAGATGAACAAGAAGGGTCCATACAACATCTATCGAAATAGTCCATATAGATGCAATGGTCATTGAAACTAATATGACGAGAAATATTTGTCTAATATCGATCGGATTAGTCCATGAGGATTTGACAATGATAATAAAAATTACAACACATTCTTAATATGATAAGTACCAAAATAACTAAAATAGTTCCACTGATTAGCACAGATGGAAGCAAACATGAATTACGAACATTTACATAATAGTCTTACAAATATCAGTAATCCATGCATGAAGAACGTGTTGGCCTTGAAGGCTTCTATTATTAGGTAAAATTTCAAGGACACCTATATACAATGAACACCGCTAGCTCCAATAGTGGAGTGTTGGAGCCACTCCTCGCTCCTCAAAAGAACTGATTAGTCTCTCTAGTGCCTTGTGGGAGAAGCCAAGGTGAAAAGTCCTTTGCTCATATAATGAGGGAGTATATATAACTAAGGGTGAGTCTTTGGCTACCCTCATGACTGTTTGACTCCCTATGCCTTTTCAAATTACATGAATCTTTACATTCAATGCGTGTCCTTTGGACTTCCACTTTACATTACATTTTGTATACAATATACATGATCCACAATAGTGAGGTGGCATATGACCACTCATGAAATGACATTGTTGACATTGTATGCCTGATGATTTGGCAATGTCAAGCATTGCTGTTGTTGTGTGCATATGACCACTCATGAAATGACATTGTTGACATTGTATGCCTGATGATTTGGCAATGTCAAGCATTGCTGTTGTTGTGTATGATGTCTGCTTGAGAATGATTTTGTCTTCAACCTCCTCATGGTTTGGTGATAAGAATCTTCAATGATCTCAAGTCTTGAGTTGTGGTCGCAACTTGGTGTCCCTTTGATTTTCTTTGATAGATCATCTTGCATGTCCAACTGTAAAGATGTATTTCAACATGCTTCCCTTCTACATATCCTTCTTCATCATCCTATCATGGTGTGAGAGATTACCTGCATCTGAGATTCACTCATGATGATAGGATATCGAGTATGACAACCCCCTATTAAAATATAGTACATTTGGATCCATTATTGAGTCGGGACTGAGTGGTAGGTCACGAGAGAGGTCCTAGTGATTGTGCAATTCAAGCATCCAAGGGTGAGGCTTGATCATTGAGACTGTGCAGTGCACAGTTCAGGCCAAAATAAAGGATAAATCTGAGAAATCCTAGATGACAGTGAGGTAGATGAGGGGATGGACATTGGGAGGACATATTGTGCAGCTTTAGGAGGCAAGGAAGACTGAGATGTTGCACAACTATGCATCTTATAGGCTCAGGGAGAGAGCTCGAGGATTGTGCTTGCAATTTGCCCAGTTAGGGCTAGGCTGGGAGGAATGATTGCATAATCCCGGAAGTCAAGGCTAGGCCTTGAGCACAAAAACTGTGCAGTGCAGCAGTCCTGGGGGTAGGAACTAGGAACTGTACAATTTCAAAGGAGAAGCTCACACCTTACAGTCTAGAACTACAAAGTGCGTCGTCCAGGCAAGTCGGGAGAAGTCAAGTTGTTAGGTTGGGAAGCCTCTTCGGAAATGGTTAAGTGAGAGACTGGTGAGACTAATGTGTATAGTGATAAGTATTCGACTATGATCTTCACACACATGAACTTGAAGAATACTTGACGACACAACAACATGGATCAACCATGAAACAAGAACAACACATTCACCTCCATGTGACAACCTTATGACCATTTATGACAAGTGCGACACTTAGGATATGCTTTGTGATGACCATGACGACACTTGTGCGATATTGCTTAAAACTTTGTGAATGAGTGCGATAGGTGTTTACATGGTTAGGAAAACTCATATACATAAAGATAGACCCTTGAAACCATCAGAATATGATTTTACACTCTATGCAATAACTAGTGTGCGAAAAGACGACACTTTGCCTATGTTGTAAACGGGACCAAAACACTTAAAGAAAATACATGAAATGAGTTTCAATGCTTCGAAAACATTTTACAAGACCAAGGAATGCTCCTAAATTGAGCGTAGGACAAAATTTTGGAGGGTGTTGTAGTAGCTACAACACTTGGCGACACACTGGTAGAATGCCAGCTTCTTTGCCTCGGTTAATTTCTTCTGTGCAGGGCCTTGGTTCTTCAGGGAGTATTTATTCATCATGCATATTATGTTGGTATTTTTACTTACCCCATGAATAGATGTGGTCCCCTTTGTACCTTATCAGTTGAACACAACATAAGATTTAGCAATATCATAATGTTTTGAGCTAGGAAGGGTATTGTAGCTCATGAGCTTAAGATTTTCAGAGTATAAGTTTTCATCTCTTGTGTTTCTCCATTGCCAGTAGGCCTAGAGAACACCTCAACAGAATCACGTAGGAATACAAACTTTCCTCCAATGCCAACGAGCCTGGATAATACCCCCACAAAGTTGCTTGCTTCACCTCTCTGTGTAGGAAGCCTTTATCTTCTTTCACCTTTATTTATTGATTTTAAAGAGGAATGTGCATCGACAATTATTCATTTTTGGGTAGAAGAGGGACCACGACTTATTAAGAGCATAAGAGTTTGTTCCTTCAGAGAAGCATATAGAGACCTTTGATTTAGGTTTGCTCAGTTAAAATTTTCCCCTTCTCCTCTTCTACTGATTGGATAAGCATGAAAACACTGAAACACAAAACCGGTTGTAGGCATAAGGTTTCTTGAATTGACATAGGTTCATGGCTGGACCAAAACTCTCTTTATGGACATATCGTATTTTCCGTCAGAAATTCATCGACCAAAGGATATAACTGACACAAGGAAGGCAGATTGGAGGTTAACCAAATGTTGAAGTGTCATAAGACTTTGTATACTTTAGCAAAACAAATACTAAGAATCCAAAACAAGTCCATGCATAACACTTATTCGTATGTTGAAAAAAAAAGGAGACAATCACAAAACAAAAAAAAACGAGAGGAAAGACAACACACAACAAGGAAAAATACCCAAAAACAAAGGAAAAGAAACTAAACCAAAGCATAATTCAAGAGAAAAAGTAAGAAAAGAAAAGAGAGGCTAAAGAGAACAAGATGGGATGGGTGCAAGAGAAGGAACACTAAGATGAAACTAATCCTACTCCTAACCTAACAACTAAAAGGCTGGGGTCACGTATAATGTAATTTCCAATATAGCCATTGTAATTGTTCTTGACCTGCAATAAAAAATATACAGTCGATTAAAATAGAGATAAAGAAATATGCAAGAAAATATATGAGAGCTTGAATAATTTTCACAAAAAATTGAAGGTCTTGCCTGTGGGAAGAAAGTGTGTCACAACCACTACTTTCATCCAATTCACATTCTTACCTCTCCGATGAAAATCATAATCAGACAAACCTCGAAGACTTCTTGTGAATCCACCTTCTTTTGTGTCATCCTGCTTAGCAAGCATGAGAAAAGGTTGAAACCTATTTTTTGCAATGGGGCTTGCTGAGTTAGATTGCTCCAACCATTCAGCAATTGGATCATAAAATTCACGATGATCCTCTTGAAATCCCTGAAATATTTGAAAAGATGGATTTTCATTTAGAGGCACGAGATTATAATGAGAATCTTGTGAGGGAGAATAGATCTGATCATGTTCAACAGTCATGTCGAGCCAGTGATGACGTGACATAACCATCAACGAACGCTGAAGTACCTCGGCTGCCCGACAAAAATACAAATAGTTATATGTTGAATGATGACGATCGAAGAATGTAAAAGAAATGCCATTGGATATATTGGTGGGAAAATGATAATGTCAGGCCAGGTAGTAACTCCTTAAGGCAAAAATGATTCGTGTTTATTCCTTCAAGTAGGTCTTCATTAAATACATGAGGGAGGGACTATTCAGTTCATCTCCTGATGACTGTTCATATTACTTATTTATCTATTTACATTATATTAACCCAATCATGAGGATTAGGTGTCAACATTCCCCCCCTTAATCTGAAGGGATGTTGGTGAGTCCAAGCATCATTCTGAATCATTCAAGTTTTTCTCTTCCAAGCGCTTTGGTGAAGATATCTGCAATTTTCTCATTAGTGGAACAATGACGGAGATGGATTGTTTTGGCCTCAACATGATGTCGAATCAGATGATATTTAGTATTGATGTGCTTCGTTCGATCATGGAACTTTGGGTTCTTGTCCAACTTTATTGCAGAGGTATTGTTAATCATGAGTGGAGTTGATTGTACTTGTTTTACCTACAATTCTTCAAGAATTTTCCTGAGCGACACAATTTCTTTTATTGCTTCAGCTGCTGCCACGTATTCTGCTTCTATTGTGGAATCTGCTGGAACTGATTGTTTGCATGATCTCTAGGAGACATCTCTTGATCCAAGACTCATAGCATATCCTGAAGTAGATACCCCAGTTTCTTTATCTCATCGAAGTCTGAATCAGAGTATCCAATTAAGCTGAAGTCGTCCACCTGTGTATATTTGATTCCAAAGTCTTGAGTTCCCTTCAAGTACCTTAGAAATCTTTTTGTAGTAGACCAATGTCCCTCACAAGGCTTTTGCATGAACCTGGAGAGGATTCCAACAGTAAACGAAATGTCTGGTTTGGTAGTTGTTAGGTAGTTGAGACTTCCTACAAGCTGTCTATACTTTGTTGCATCCTCAAATTCTTTTCCTTCAATAGATTTGAGCTTTAAGTTTTGTTCCATTGGAGTAGTAAGAGGATTTCATTCTGTCATGCCAAACCTGTTCAATAGATCTCCAATGTATTTCTTTTGAGAAGGAAATATGGACTTCGGATGTTGGGTTACTTCAATGCCAAGATAGTAATGAACATAGCCCAAATCAGTCATTTCAAAACTTTTCCCCAATTCCTTCTTTATGGATGCAATGTAGCTTTTATT